>PVIA01010291.1:0-52943 GCA_004024845.1 Tonatia bakeri | reverse complement strand
AGTCATGAAAAGCAAGGGCCTACATCCCAGATTGCTCTATCCAGCAAAGCTTTCATTTAGAATGGAAGGGCAGATAAAGTGCTTCTCAGACAAGGCCAAGTTAAAGGAGTTCATCATCACCAAGCCCTTATTATATGAAATGTTAAAGGGACTTACCTAAGAAAAAGAAGATTAAAAATATGAACAGTAAAAAAAAAAATAGTCATCAAATGGAGGGTTAGCAACAGGGAAATAGGAGGAGGAGGGAGGGGGAAAAGATATAGAGAATAAGTAGCATAGACAGTAGGTAGAAAATAGACAGGGGGAGGGTAAGAATAGTATGGGACACGTAGACACTAAAGAACTTATGACACATGGACATGAACTAAAGGGGGGAATGTGGGTGGGAGGGGATGGGCAGGGTGGTGGGGAGTGAAGGGGGAAAATGGGCCAACTGTAATAGCATAATCAATAAAATAAAGAATTAAAAAAAAGAAAAAAGCTATTAGCAGTGACACTGGAGGAAGAAGAAACAGAGTGACAAGGTAGAAGACATCAGTGAGTACGAAAGGCCATTTATTTCATTAAAGAAAAATAATTTTTCTTGTTAAAGTATTTAATGCATATAGAATATGTCAGACACAAAAATACGTCTGTGGAGTGGATATCTTAATCTATAAAAAGCCACATAGTGCACCAGTTGATTCACTTCACGCTGATCATATACTCACATGTATTAGTAACTGAATAAAAAAATATTTATTTCTACATAAAAAAATAAAATACCTAGAACAAATTTAACCAAGGACATAAAGGATCTTTACTTGGAAAATTATGACACTGAAGAAAAAAACAGAGGAAGATACTAATAAGTGGAAGCATATATCGTGTTCATAGATAGAAAGAATTAACATTAAAATGTCCACACTACCCAAAGCAATCTGTATTCAATGCAATTCCTTTCAATGTACCAACAGCGTATTTCACAGAACTAAAATATTCCAAAAATTTATATGGAACCACGGAAGACTCCAAATAGTCACAGCAATGTTGGGAAAGAAGAACAAACTTGGAGGAATTCACTACCTGATATCAAACTATACTACAAAGTCATAGTAATCAAAACAGCATGGTACTGGCATGAAAACACACACATAGATCAGTGAACAGAATAGAGAGCCCAGAAATAAACCCAATATTTGGTCAATATTTGACAAAGGAGGCAAGAACAAAGGGGTAAAGAAGGTTTATTCAATGAATGGTGTTGGGAAAATTGGACAGATACATGTAAAAAATGAAACTAGAACACCTTCTTATACCATACACAAGAATAAACTCAAATGGATTAAATACTTAAATGTTAGACTCGAAACCATAAAAAGCCTAGAAGAAAACATAAGCATTAATCTCTTGGACATTATTCATAGCAGTATGTTTTCTGATATATCACTTCAGGCAATGTAAACAAAATAAAAAATAAATTGATGGGACTATATAAAACTAAAAGGATTTTGCACAGCAAAGGAAACCATTAACAAAATGCAAAGAAATCCCATTGAATGGGAGAATATATATGCCAACAATGATACATCTGATAAGGGATTAATATCCAAAATTTATAAAGAACTTATAAAACTCAACATCAAAAAATCCCCCCAAACAATACAATTAAAAAATGGTCAAATGACCTGAATAGACACTTCTCCAAAGAGGACATACAGATGACCAATAGACGTATGAAAAGATGGTCAATCACTAATATCAGAGGAATGCAAATTAAAACCACAATGAGATATCATTTCACTCCTGTCAAAATGGCTAGCATCAATAAATGAACAAATAACAAGTGTTGGTGAAGACGTGGACAAAAGGGAACCCCACGTGCACTGTTGGTGGGAATGCAGACTGGTGCAGCTACTGTGGAAAGCAGTAATGGAGATACCTCAAAAAATTAAAAATGGAACTACTTCATTACCCACTGACTCTACTTCTGGGAATATATCTGAAGGAACCCAAAACAGTAAAGAATAAATGCACCTCTATGATCACTGCAGTGTTATTTACAATAGTCAAGATTTGGAAGTGGTTCAAGTGCCCATCAGTAGATGAGTGGATAAAAAAAAGCTGTGTTACATCTACACAATGGAATACTACTCAGCTGTAAAAGAGAAGGAAATCTTACCTTTCGTGACAGCATGGGTGGACCTGGAGACTATTATACTAAGTGAAATAAGCCAGACAGTGAAAGACAAATATTAAATGATTTTACTTACATGTGGAATCTAATGAACAAAATAAACTAACATAAAATATAGCAGACTCATAGAGGGAACAGACTGACAGCTGTCAGAGGAGAGGGTATAGAGGAGCTGGGTGAAAAAGAAAGTATTAAGCAAAAAAAAAAATCATAGAACAACAATATGGTGATTAGTAGAGGGAAAAGGGGTGGAGAGGTAGAAGACGGTAGAGGGGGGCTAAATGATAAGAGGAGACTTGACTTGGGTGGTGAACACACAATATAATATATAGAATTTACCCCTGAAACCTATAATTTTATTAACCAATGTCACCCCAGTAAATTTAATAAAAAATTTTTAAAACCCACGTAGCCACAATACTATTATTAGATCAAGAAATAATAATTCCTTACCATAATCCAGTGAGCGTTTACATTTTTGTCTCATAGATTCTTCTGTATAGTTTTTGTTCAAATTAGAATCTAAATAAGTTCCATTCTTTGCAACTGATTGATGTGTCTCTTAAATTCTTATAATTTGTAAGTATCTCCTCAATCTTTATTTTTTTTTTCCTTGCAATTTATTTGTTAAAGAAGCTGGATAGTTTGTCCTATAGGTTATGGTTATATTTCGCATGTTTTTGTTGCCCCTGTGTTTTCTGTTACATTGGTAATTAAAACCAGAGGCCAGAAGAAAAATTAAAAAATAAAAATGCAGAATCTCAGGCCATACCCAGGCCTGAGGAATCAATCTGTGGTTTAATAAGATCTTCTGGTGATTCATGTATTAAAGTCTGAGAAGCACCAGGTCAGAATACAGGCTCAGACTCAGAAAACGTAGGTTAGAACCACTGCTGTATCACATACTCTACGACCATGGACAAATCAGCCTCTGTGTATTTGTTTCCTCAACTGTGAAACAGGAATAACTGTTTCCCCACTTCCACACTTTCATCCAACCCATTCTCCAGAGAACAGCACAAGTAATCTTCTGAAAACATAAATCAGCTCATATTACTTCCTTGCTTAAAACCTTTCAGCGGTTTCCCTAGAACCACATCCAAGCTCTAACCATGACCCACAGGGCCCTGGCATGATTTGGCTCCTGAAGCAACCTATGAATGCATAAATGGGTGGAAGAGCAGATCACTATTTGTTTGTTTGTTTGTTTGTCTCTCTCCCTCCCTCCCTCTCCCTTTCTAAAAGCAATAAATTTTAAAAGTGTCCTTTCTTTGAAAAAAAAACAGAGAAGTGACTGATATGGATAACAGTGTGGTGATTGCTGGGGTGTGGGGGAGATGAGAGGGGTGAATAAATAGTGATGGACAGAGAATTGACTTGGAGTAGTGAACACACAATACAGATGATGTGTTGCAGAACTGTATACCTGAAATCTATATAATTTTGTTAACCAGTATCACCCCAATAAATTCAATTTAAAAAAAAAGATACTAGTGGTATATTTCACAGAGCTAAAACAAAGATTCCAAAAATTCATGTGGAACCACAAAAGACTCGACTTGGGGTGGTGAACACATAATACAATATATAGATGAAGTATTATAGAATTGTACATCTGAAACCTATATGATGTTATTAACCAATGTCATCCCAATAAATTCAATTAAAAAAAAAGAAAAAATAAATAAAAGTTCCCCAGGTTTAATTATGGTTAAGAGCCACAGCCCTTCTTTCCTTTACTAATCAAATGCCCTCCCTCTTTTTTTTGTGGACAAATGTTTATTTTTCTAGTGAAAAAAAGTAATAGGAAAGAGCAGATAGAGACAGACTATATTTCCTTCTCAGACCAGTAAAGTGCTGGAATCTTAGTAACACCGAATTTACATAATACTTTATAAAAGTATCACAAGTAAAAAGTAGGTTTTTATTATTGTTTTATTATTTAGAAGAATATTAATATGGTGATTTTTAGTCAATGTTAAACCTAGAATATTGCTCAAGCAATCACAGAAATTTTTAAAAGTTTAAAATATTTCCCCACTCTCCATGAAAACCCTACAGAACCAGCAGCTCAAGGCACAGTTGGAGTATATAAGTGACTAGCTCATCTCTCTCTGCTACTCATCCCCTGCCCACTCGCCCAAAACATCTGGATTCTGCTTGGACTAAAAACAACAATTTAGTTCTAAAATAGTGTCTTTCTTTTCAAAAAAATTAACTAATGAAATATTTTACAACTGTGTTTAATTTTCATCATTAGAACTTGTGTAATTGTACTCACTAGGTCTGTCTTTGACAAAGGGCACACTTTCAGGTGATACACTCAATTAGCCAGTTGTGCAGGTTCAAGAAACTGAAGCACTTGAACACACAGTACAATATATAGATGATATATTATAGAATTGTACACATGAAACCTACAGAGTTTTATTAACCAATGTCATGCAATCAAGTAAATTAAAAAAAAGAAAAAAAGAAAGTCAAGGAATATGGCAGTGTCATTAGACCTTCTAATGAATTATTTTCTATAACCATATGAGCTTATAGCCTCTCAAACATGCCCTAAGGATTTGAGGAATAAAGAAAGCTAAGTGGACCCCTTGCAGAAACTGAACAGCTAGTTGCCACTTAGGTGGAAGATTTCAGAAGATAGTTCAGCGCTGGCTGGTGTGGCTCAGTGAATTGAGCTCTGGCCTGCAAACCAAGAGGTCCACAATTCGATTCCCAGTCAGGGCACATGCTTGGGTTTCAAGCCAGGTCCCCAGCTGGGGGCATGTGTGAGAGGCAACCCAGAGATGAATCTCTAAGATATCAATGTTTCTCTCTCTCTCTTTCTCCCTACCTTCCTCTTTCTATAAAAAGTAAGTAAATAAAATACTTAAAAAAAAAGAAGATAGTCAAAAGTGAACTCTCCATGAAACCTCTTTATGCTTTTCTCCATCCTTCATGATAACAAGTAATATTTATTAGTTGCTTACTGTGCCAGTTCTGCCAAGCACTTTATTACATCATTTAATCTTCACAAGCTCCTGAGGTAAGTATCATTACCATCTCCCTTCTAAGCTCCCTGAATGTCTTATTAACCAATACCACCCCAATACATTTAATTTAAGAAGAAAACTCCTCTATCCCAGTACCTATCTTTACTCCTTGCATGTAGTAGGGACCAAATAAATCTGTTAAATAATGAGTCCCTGTTTCACAGACACAGTAAGGGATCAAGAGGTTAAGTAACTTGTTAAAGTTATACAGCTAAAAAAAAGTTAAACTGGTATTGGAACACAGATCTTGATTCCAAAGCACACACTTAACCACTGTTCTGTGCCATCTACCATACACTTCCGCTTTCAGAGCTTTGACCTGTCCTATCCTCTCTAGGACCTATGTCAAGCATAAAGTTTCTCCTGTAGTATATGTGTTAAGATTATTGTTTCTACGTAATAGGAATCCAATTTTAACAAGCTTAAGCAAAAAGACAAATTTATTATAAAAATGGCGATGTCTCACAAAAATCAGGGATGATGCAGATGGACTTTAGGAACAAGTAAATCAGGTGCTTGCATGCGGCTGAAATTTTTCATCTTGTTTCCAGCTCAATCCAAGATTCTCTGGGAAGGCACATAAAGGACAGTTCCTGCTGCAACCAAGAGGATAAAGTAGAGAAGGTTGTAGAAAGGGGGTCCTGGGGAAGAAAAAACAATATATGCTTACCTATAGTCCTCCTCTTTACAGCCCATAAACACATATGCCATTTCCTCCTTATCTGCAATTCCAAAAATGCCCACGCCTAATATAACCCATGGGCAACTGCCTGACACATGCAACTACTAGATCCAGAAGCAATGGCATGGCATAGACATGCCCCTTCTTCATCTAACTCAGTGACAATCTAATGTGGCTCTTCTTGACCCCAAACCTTTGATGAACTTAACTGGCACCAATAGATCTAATATTCAACAGAGAAATAATTAGATTAATCATGATAAAAATTCCCTTTTAAAAAAGGAGAGGGGCACACCATTATCAGCCACCACGTCTAAGTATGCATGATTTCCACCTGGGTAGGAATAAAAGAACTATATCACAGGTATAGAAAAATGTATGGGAGTCAACTTATTGATGCACCTTCTTGCTTAACTAGTCTGTACTTGGGCCAGGGTATGCTCTAGAAAAGCAGTGATTCTCAAACTTGAGAGTGCTTTAGAACCACCAGGAGGGCTAGTGAGACCTGCAACATATAGGAGGCAACTGATCTATGTTTCTCTCTCACTTTGGTATTTCTCCCCCTCTTCCTCTCTCTCTAAAATCAATAAGCATATCCTCGGGTGAGGATTTTAAAAATAACAATAAAATAAAATAAAAGGCCCAGTCACCCCTGCACAAATGGGAATGGGGCTCACTCTTTCCCTTAATGTTGGTAGTGACTGGATAAAATCTGTCTTCATTGCTTTAATTACTGTCCAGCTTTGTTGGTCTTTGACACTAAACCACAGATTGCTGGCCCGCACCCTCCAAGTTTCCAATTCTGGAGGTTTGGGGAGAGGCCTGAGAATTTACATTTCCAGTAGTTTGTAGGTGATCCTGATATACTGGTTGAGGGAGAATCACTGTTCTAGCTCCTGATCCCTATTTACCAAATATGATTTTCTAGTGCTACAACTTCCTTAAAACATTTGACTGCTTATATATTTCGTTTGAGGGGATTCAGAATGCTAATCACAAGTGCCAGGAATCTTGTCAAGTTATGCTCTTTGAGTCTTCAGGTCTGCTAAAGGGAATAACCTGGCTCATGCTGTTGCAGCTTGTATTTCTTAGCACTCTACCTAAAGGCTTGGCTCATTTTCTCTGGCATTCTGCTCCACACCTGCAGTTCAGAGCTGGGCGGCAAATAGCAGGCTGAGTTCAAGGCTGTGAAGCCTCTCCTCTCTGATCTCTCTGAGAACGTTACATTTACCCTCATGTCCTTGCACTCCAGCTGACCGCACTTACAGAGTGCGACATCACATCTGGGGGAGTTGAAGAACAAGGACAGCTTATATAGATAACCTCATTCCAATTGCCTGTGCCAGTTTTTTATCAGTGAAACATTTTAGGTAACAGTTCTACTGTAAGTCAGCAAAGTCCATGACTGTCTGGCCCTCAGCAACGGGATATCTCTTAATACAGGCAGAAGGGTTGCTGTGTTTTGAGTCCCAAGAACAATAACGAACTGCTTTACTGTCAGATAACAAAATACCAACTTCTCATGAACTCATGTGGAAGATCTCCAGTCTCTGCCAGTTCCATATTTGAGGGTCTCAAATTTGCCACACACTATTTCTGGGTAACAGTTTATGAATGAACATTTTTTGTTATAAGTACTTTCTAACTGAGCTATCTTAAAGAAAACTGGTAATAGTAAGGATGTGGGGCTGCCTCAGGGAAATCAAGGACAAGAAAGACTCAGGAATGATCTAGAACCTGGACTTAAACACAGTGAAGACTCCCTATCTCTAGTGTCTGCTTTGGAGTCTACATTTTTTTTCTTTTCCTACAGACCAACATCTGCTACTTCTGTCTCTTTGGTGGGAAAACTGATTGGTGACAGCTTCCAAGTTTTACACACACAGGGACAGATCTCTCTGATCCAAATTTCTAGGGAATGAGATTCTGATCAAGCCAGTTTAGCTTATTTGTCTACCTTTGGCCCAATCAGTCATGGTTATAGGAACATTTCAGGTTTTACTGTGACTCTGTAAATCCGAGGAGGGTCAATTCCCAGAAAAGAAGGGCTGTAGGTGTCCATTATACCACAAAACTTTTATTCCATCCCTTCTCCATCCCTTCCAGCCACTGCTCTCTCCTTCCACTGCTGGTTTTCAAAAGAGTTACCTAAGTGCACTGCTTCACCATAGATTTATTCTTTGTCAATCTAATTTGTTCTATCTCCACTATTCTTTTATGATAGACGCCTTTATGGAGTTTGAAGTTTTTTAAGCTTTTGCATCCTATTAAACTATTCTCAGACTTCATTCTTCTTGACTACTCTTCAAGCTGCTTTGGCCACTACTCACTGTTACAGAAGATATTTTTTCTACCCTTTTCTGATGAAAGAGTAGGCCCTAAAAGTCAGAAGACTGGTGCTAAATTGGAATCAACTGAGGAACATAATGAAAATATATTTTTCAAAATATGGATTCTGTATGCCTATAATTGGAGTCCTTGTGGTTATTTTGCTAGACCTCCCTGACAGATTGAATCACAATGAGTTGTAAAAACTGAGGTCTTAACTATAGGACACTATAACTCAGTGAATACCAGAAAGGTACAACTTGCAGTTTAATTTGTGTTGGTGCTTATCTCCCTGACCAAAGAGATCCCGAGGACAAGGGATATTAAATTTCACTTTTTCTCTGCATTGCCTTGGGCAAAAAAAATGATGTAAGTTTCACAATTCATTAATTGGAGCCAACAGCTCTTCTTTAAAGAATTACAATAGCTAGCCCTGGCTGGCATGGTTCAGTGGGTTGAGCACCGGCTGCAAACCAAAGCATCCTAGGTTCGATTTAAAGTCAGGGCACATGCCTGGGTTGCAGGCCACGGCCCCCAGCAACTGCACATTGATGTTTCTCTCTATCTCTCTTTCTCCCTCCCTTCCCTCTCTAAAAATAAATAAATAAAATCTTGAAAAAAAAGAAAGGCTCTAAAAATCATAGTTTAAAAAAAAAGAATTACAGTGGCTAAAAGTTAAGTGGATCGCTACAGAAATGGTGCTTATTATTTTTATGTTCCACAGCTGTCCTTAATTCTCATTTACTAAAAGCTACATATATTATTTTCCCCTTGAAATGAAAATTCCACCTCCTGGTGAATTTTGGTATACTTTAGCAGAATTGACTTAATCCACTCCACTTCCTTTCCCATGATGCAACACTTCTTTCCCCTTAAACCCCTTTTCCTGGGAAAAGGCAGTAAATGGCCTGAAACAACTCAGTGGATGCCAGGAGTTGAAGTGCAAATCCTAAACACAGATGTCATGCCCCACCACTTGTGACCCTATGAGCTCAATGGCTGATAGGGATGGTAATCTTGTTACCCGACCGTATCCTAAGGCTGGAGAGAATACTACAACTCCCACGATGCCTCTCTGCCCCGCTTCGCCCCGTCCCCCCTACTTCACCGAGAAAGTGTGTACCACCTAGACTAGGCAACATGGCTTCCGGAGGTGGGAGCAAGAGGCTTCACCATTTGTGAAACGGTGAAGAGCGGCGGGAGAGGGGGAAAAAAGAGACTAGAGCACGTTAATGCTTTTTTCTTCCCAGTCTCTCCTAAATCCGCTAGGCTTCATCCCTCCGGTCCACACAAATCCAATCTGTGGTCTCTTTCCCACCCCGCCCTCACTACCTAATTCGCTTACTCCTCCTCTCCGGAATCCTTTTCCCGCCCCTTCGCCCCCCGCGGAGTGCGCACGCGCCCGCCCCCAGCTTCGCGCCCAGATTACCGCCTAGCCAGCTCGCGCAGCCGCTGTCTCCTCTGCCTGCCGAAGAAGCATGGGTGTCCAGGGCTTCCAAGAGTTCCTGGAGAAGCGCTGTCCCGGGGCCGTGGTGCCCGTGGACCTTCTCAAACTCGCGCGCACGGTGTCGCGCCAGCAGCAGCAGTTCCAGCATCGCCAGCTGCCACCTACAGCAGCCCTAGCGCCCGGGGCTCCACGCGTCGCCAGGGGCTCCGCTCCCCTGCAACCGCCGCTCCCACCCGCTGCTTTGGGTGCCTACTCCGGGGGCCCGGGGCCGACTCGGCACCATCACCCCGCTCACCACTTCCACCACCTCGGCCAGGGGCATTCCGGCCTGCACCCGCCGCCGCCGCCCCCCCCGCCACCCCCCCAGATTCCCGGGGCCCGGGTGCTGGTAGATGCGGGCTCGGCGCTGCCGCGGCTTTATGGCGGCTACCAGACTGATTGGGTGTGTGGCGGCCAGTGGAACGCCATGCTGGGCTATTTGTCAGCGCTATGCCAGGCTTGTGCCTGTTCCGGCGGCGACGGCCTGGAGCTGGTGGTCATGTTCCCCGGGGGCCTGGGCAAGGAACGGCTGGCTGAGTGGGGCCGTCGGTGCCAGACTGAGCGGCAGACGGCGCAGCTGATCGTGGGACACGTGGGCAACAAGGGCACCCCTCCTCCACGGGCCTGGTTCCTGCCACCGGCCTGCCTGAGCCACTGCGTGAGGCTAGCACTCATCCGCTTCCGGGTCAAGGTGAGGGAGGGGCCGGATCTTAAATAATGTGCCTCATACCTATTCCCTCCCAACTAAACACCTAACTACCCACCTACATACCTGCCTCCCATCTACCTACTTACTGCCCAGTCAGCTAACCCATTTGCCTAACGACCTTCGATCATTTTATCCATCTGCTTACCCCCTACCTATTCCCTCACCTATTTAACCACATCTCTACCCCTGCCATCCCAGTAACTCCTTTTACCTTGTACTTATCCAGTTGCCCTATCCTTATGTCTCATAAGAATTTCTTTTGTAGCCCCATCTTTCTTTTGCTGTCTTCGCCCAAAGCTGAAATGCCCTTTTTCATTTGTTTCCAGTTGGCATCTCTTCTGTATGTCTTTGTTTAACCTTGCAGCAAATCCGTTGAACAGATGTTAATTGAACACCTTTCTTCTACAATATTTTTACCATTTTGACCTAGTGCTTTTTTTTATCCATATGTCCATTCAACCTTTTTTTTTTCATTTCAACATGCTTCTACCTCCTTCTTCCTTAGCCTAAACACAGAAAAATCCCACTGATTCAGTCACTGTGCAACAAGTATTAGCCTCTCGAGAGTAAGAGGTGTAAAAAACATGTGAGACATGGTCTTGCCCTTGGAAAATCAAATATATGTATGTGAAACATTTACTTAATGGTATAAGTGTGTATGTGATTATGCTTTATGGTACATATTGTAAGTACAGTACCTGTTTGGGGGTGGTGTTGGGAGGAGATATCTGTGGCTAAAATGGTCAGGAGAGGTTTCCTTGAAGAACTTGGACCTCACCTGGGTCTTCAAAGATAGGTCGAATTTGAATTGGTTACTGGTTTGGGAGGAGGCTCCTTTAAGTGGGAAAAAGAAAATGAGCAGAAGCAAAAAGGACTATTAAGAATGTGAGGCCCCATGGGCAGTTAAGTCCAGTCTCCACATGTAGTTGGTCAGTGCATGTGGAGCTTGGGGAAGAGCTTGGCAGCATCCCCAGTTCTTGGCACTACTGCTATTTCTCTGTTGCTTTCCCATGCTCTTAGGTTTCAAGTACCTACGTGTGGGGAATAGCAAGGCTTGAGAAGTAAATGAGGTGGGCAGGAAGAAGAAAAAGAAAAGTAGTGCAGGGTTGGGTAGGACAAAACCTCAAACCCATTCACAGCCCAAGGCTCTTGGGGATGGGCTCACAGGCAGGACATGGACAGGGATTGTGGGCACCATGAACTAAAGAAATGGTGCTGCAGGGAGTGATGAAAAACCTTGCAGCTGAAGGACTGAAAGACCTGCATAGAGAAGCTTGCAGTGGTCATAGTTTGTAGCTAGAGTTAAGTCATACTAGACTCCTGTGTGCCCAGCATCAAATCTGTGCCTAGGCTTGGTAAATTATAGGTGTTTTTAATAATGAAAAATCCAACCATGAACTATGTCAAATATACAAAGTAGAAAAATATATATAACACACTCATTTTGCTTGCTTTCTTGACGTAACACTTAGTAGATTGATCATTCGTGGCCATTCTTTTTTTAAAAATATTTTATTTATTTATTTTTAGAGGGGGAAAGGGAGGTAGAAAGACAGGGAGATAAACCAATGTGTGGTTGCCTCTTGCACACCCCCCACTGGGGACCTGGCCTGCAACCCAGGCATGTGCCCTGACTGGGAATCAAACTGGCTACCCTTTGGTTTGCAGGCAGGCGCTCAATCCACTGAGCCACAGGAGGTGGGGCTTGTGGCCATTCTTTCCACCGCTACCGCCCAAGGCAAGGGTGTCCAACGTGAGGCCTTCGGGCTGCATGTGGCTCAGGATGGCTATGAATGCAGCCCAACACAAAATTGCAAATTTACCTAAAACATGATGAGATTTTTTTGTGATTACATGTTGCAATGTATTTAATGTGTGGCCCAAGACAACTCTTCTTTTTCCAGTGTGCTTCAGAGATGCCAAAAGGTTGGACACCCCTGCTAGGACTTCGTACCTCATTGTCATTGTTAACTGGGTTGCTGGCAACACTGCCTAACATTGATGGAACACTTATATGCCACGTGCTAATTTATGTGCTTTAACAACAAAAAAAAATTATCTCATTTGATCCTCGTAATAACCTGTGAAGCAGTAGTCATTTTCCAAATGAAGAAACTGAGGCACAGGAAGTTTAGAAACTTACCTAGAGTCACCCAGCAATAAATGACAGAGCTGGGATTCATGCCCAGGCATTCTGGCTCCAAAGCTCCTGCTCTTAACCACCATGCTCTCTAGAAGGAATCTTTGTAAAGTGCCAATTTGATTAGGTCATTCCCACACTCGACTAAAATCTTCCCTGGCTCCTGGGTAAATACAGGTCTGGGTCATTCATTTATATTATATATTTTTTTGAGTGCTTGCTATATAGGCAGGGTACTGTGCTGGTAGCTGAGGATTCAGAGGTAAATAGGGGGACCCCTGCCCTCAAGGAGGTCAGTTTAGTAAAAGAGCCTGACAGAAAACAAAGCTGCAGATACTAAGGGCTAATTGTAAATGATGGGCCTTTATGTGGAGCATGGTTAATTCTGGGTGAGGGTGTGAAAGTTGGGGGTGGTTTCACAGGTTGATGCGGAGCTTTGAAGGGTGCTCAGATAGTGTACATGGAAGAATAAAAAGTTCAGATAGTGCACAAGGGTATGGAGACCTAAAATGATGGATTGTGAGCTCTGAATAGGTTTTGATTGGGGGTTGGCAGGAGAGTTGAACACTGAACATGGGTTTGTGGTTTCCAAAATTTGGGGTTGATGCACTCCATCAATCAAAATTTTTGAGAAACAACCCTAAGGTGGCCTACTGAAATTCATCACGTATAGTCTCATTTTCTTTTCTTTTTTTGCCATTTTAAAAATTTTATTGATTATGCTATTATGGTTTTCCCAATTTTCTTGCCTTTTTCTCCATCCACCAAGCACCCCTATGCCCTCAGGCAATCCCCACACCATGTTCATGTCCATGGGTCAACATATGGCCTAATGTTTTAAATCCCAATGATTCATCAAAAAATAAGATGGATGGATGAATGGATGTGTGAGAAAGCAAGTATAGTAAAAATAATAGAATTTGGTGGTTGAGTATTTTCATGTTCAATGTAAAATTATTTTAACTATGCTATATATTTGAAATTTTTCATAATAAAATATTTTGGAAAGTATAATTCCAGCAGCCCTCTTCAGTCCCAAGAACCACCATTTGGGTAATAAATAAATCTTATTCCTCATGCTAGATTATAAACAAACTCTTTTCATCTTTCATATTCTTTATAGTGTCTTGTATATTTTAGGTGGAGAATACATTTTGTTCCCTGAATGAGTAGTCTGTGATCCTAAGAGAATAGAATGTAAGAATAACTTTTTTTTAGATTTTATTTATTTAATTTTTTTCTTCTTTTTTATTGATTATGCTGTTACAGTTGTCCCATTTTCCCCTTTCACTCCCCTCCACCCTGCCCACTCCCTCCCACCCACATTCCCCCCACTTTAGTTCATGTCCATGTGTCATAAGTTCTTTAGCTTCTACATTTGCTGTACTATTCTTGCCCTCCCCCTGTCTATTTTCTACCTATTGTCTATGCTACTTATTCTCTATATCTTTTCCCCCTTTCTCCTCCTCCCCCTTCCCTGTTGCTAACCCTCCATGTGATCTCCATTTCTGTGGTTCTGTTCCTGTTCTAGTTGTTTGCTTAGTTTGCTTTTGGTTTAGGTATGGTTGTTACTAACTTTCAGTTTGAAGTCTTTTTTTACTGTTCATATTTTTAATCTTCATTTTCTTAGGTAAGTCCCTTTAACATTTCATATAATAAGGGCTTGGTGATGATGAACTCCTTTAACTTGGCCTTGTCTGAGAAGCACTTTATCTGCCCTTCCATTCTAAATGAAAGCTTTGCTGGATAGAGCAATCTGGGATGTAGGCCCTTGCCTTTCAGGATGTGGAATACTTCTTTCCAGCCCCTTCTTGCCTGTAAGGTCTCTTTTGAGAATTCAGCTGACATTCTGATGGGAACTCCTTTGTAGGTAACTGTCCCCTTATCTCTTGCTGCTTTTAGGATTCTCTCCTTCATTTTTACCTTAGCTAATGTAATTATGATGTGCCTTGGCGTGTTCCTCCTTGGGTCCAACCTCTTTGGGACTCTCTGAGCTTCCTGGACTTCCTGGAAGTCCATTTCCCTTGCCAAATTGGGGAAGTTCTCCTTCATTACGTATTCAAATAAGTGTTCCATTTCTTGCTCTTCCTCTTCCCCGTCTGGTACCCCTGTAATTCGGATGTTGGAACGTTTAAAGGTGTCCTAGAGGTCTCTAAGCTTCTCATTTTTTTGAGTTCTTGTTTCTTCATTCTTTTCTGTTTGGTTGTTCCTTTCTCCCTTCTGGTCCACTCCATTCATTTGAGTCCCAGTTTTCTTCCCCTCACTATTGGTTCCCTGTGCATTTTCTTTCATTTCTCTTATCGTAGCCTGCATTTGTTCATCTAATTTCTGACCAAAGTCAACCAATTCTGTGAGCATCCTGATCACCAGTGCTTTGAACTGTGCATCTGATAGGTTGGTCATCTCTTGGTCACTTAAAAAAATTGGTTCTGGGGATTTCAGTTCTTTTTGAGCCATCTTTTTAATTTTTTATTTTCCTTTGGTCTGGTTGCAGGTGTTACGTGTGGGCGGCAGGGTACCCCAGTCGCTGGGTTGTGACGTTGTAGTAGAGGCAGGGACCGAGAGGGAACAATGGCACTTGGTCCGCTCTCTCTAGGACTCCAGTCCCCCCTGCTGCCTCCCACAAGCAAATTGGGCCCTTTTGGTGCTGGCTCCCGGGTGGGTGGGCCTGTGCACTTTCTAGGACTCTGTAGGCTTCCCCGAGGAGCCTCCTGTGAGGCTGAGAGTATCTCCAGGCCTCAGCTCCCACAGGTGTTTTCAGTCAGTGCTCTTAGGCTTTGTTTCCCGGTGCTGGGGCCCTGGGTTGTGCGGTCTGTGTTGCTGCCCATTTTCGATTAGTTTGTATGCTAATGTGTGGCTGCAGCCAGCCAGCTACCTGGTGCGCCTCACTGGGTCTGCTCGTTGCCTCCCGTGCCCAGGGTCTGCCACCGGTCCGTCAGCTGCCCCTGCACTTCTGGGGTCGCCCAACTGCCGTCTGCGCCCTGTGCGCCCATGTCTGCCAGCCACCGCTCTTTCCTGCTGGGACCTCTCACCCCTCTCTGTAGGTCTCCGACTCCGCCCCTCCTTACCGGTCTGGATGTATGGTAGTCAGACTGCCATTCGGTTCATTTCTCTCTGTTCTGGTTGTTTCTTGTTTCTTAATTTTTGTTGTCCTTAGTTTTGGTTGCACGAGGAGGCACAGTGCAACTACCTATGCCTCCATCTTGGCTGGAAGCCTCGAATGTAAGAATAACTTTAAAAAGTGTGTGATGTAGCTCTTAATGTAATGGATTTAAGAGTGGCTCCAAAATTGCAAATGTAAAATATCTGTAGGTATTACCAGTGAGTAAAGTTCTCTCTCCTGTTTCTGGTTAATGATTTTGTTGTTGTTGTTTTAGAGAACTTTCTGGTTTATAGCACTGATTTGGAAGGTATTGGTTAAAAACTTATTGTAGCTTGCCTTTTTGGAGGACTGTTCCAGTACCTGGAAGATAACAGTTTTTCACTTCGATGATCTGCATGTCTACCATTTCTTTTTTTTTTTTTAATGTATTCTAGGTCAGCCCTTGCTGGTGTGTCTCAGTGGATTGAGTGCTGGCCTGTGAACCAGGGGGTCTCCAGTTTGATTCCTAGGGAGGGCACATGCCTGGGTTGTGGGCAAGGTCCCCGGTAGGGGGCATGCAAGAGGCAACCACACATTGAGTTTTCTCTCTCTCTCTTTCTCCTTCCCTTATTCTCTCTAAAAATAAAATAAATAAAATCTTTTTAAAATTTTTAAAAAGGAATGTAATTTGGGAGATAATGTGGCATGGTTAAGGGAATGAATGCTTTGTTTTAATGGTTAATATACAAGATCTGTCCAGGAAAAGTCCAGCCATTGTTACTATAATGACAATGGTTTGTTCGACATTGATATAACCTGGCAGCCAAGAATAGTGGACTGGAATGCGCTTGGGTGAACAATGACAACTTCACTGTACTAGTCAGTGGGGGTGGTAGATGCTGTTGAGTGAGCATGTGTACTGTGTGGCTGTCACATTCAAAATGACTTCAGCAAGTAGAGCGACAAATATGCATCAAATTTTGCATTAAGCTTGGACATTCTCCTGCAGAAACTATTCAGATGATTCAGAAGGCTGCAGCCATGGGCCCCTGGTGATTGGCAGCTTTATCACAATAATGTGCCTGTTCTACATCATGTCTCATGCAGAGTTTTTTGGTGAAACATCAGATCACCCAGGTGATTCAGTCCCGTAACAGCCCAGATTTGATGCCCTGCAACTTCGGCTTTTCCCAAAACTAAAATCACCTTTGAAAGGAAAGAGATTTCAGACCTTAAATGAAATTCAGGAAAATATGATGGGGCAGTTGATAGCAACTGGAAGAACTCTGTGAGGTCCCCAGGTGCCTACTTTGAAGGGGACCGAAGCATCATTGCCCTATGTCCAGTGTTTCTTGTATCTTGTATCTTCAATAAATGTCTCTATTTTTCATATTACATGGCTGGATATCTGCTGGACAGACCTTGTATATTAGAGAAAAGATAATCACATCAAACCCACCATTTCACAGCTATAGTTCCTGAGAATGGAACCAATTAAAGAAAAGTGAGTTGATTTAAAGAAATGTATTAAGATGCCATACTTGGATGTGGCAGAAATCATGGTGGTGTGTAAATGACCAAAGCTTGAGAAGTCTCACCAAGAATAGGTTTCATTTTGTGTTTTCATTCTCTAGAAGGCAGCGTAGCAATGGCAACTATTCCTCCTGATTATTTACTTATCCTCAGTCATAGACACATCCTAAAAAGTCAGTGACTTAGCCCTGGCTGGCATAACTCAGTGGATTGAGCGCAGGCTGTGAACCAAAGCATCGCAGGTTCGATTCCCAGTCAGGGCACGTGCCTGGGTTGCAGGCCATGGCCCCCAGCAACAGCACATTGATGTTTCTCTCTCTCTCTTTTTCTCCCTCCCTTCCCTCTCTAAAAATAAATAAATAAAATCTTTAAAAAAAAGTCAGTGACTCTTCTAGGTGCTCTAGTGGGAGCAAAAATAATTATAATAGTAATTATTACTACTTGAGCACCAAGTTGTATATAAAGTGCTTTTAAAGTGTCTTGCTTAATCCTCAAAAACTTGCAAGAATTGCATGGTATTCTTTCCCATTTAATAGTTTAATAACTGCAGTGCAAAGAGATGAGATGATTTTTCATTGGCATGGATACTGATCAGTGGTGGATAAAAACCCTTGTTCTGGTTCAGTGTGACTCCAAGTCTCTTTCCACAGTCTAACCACACTATCCTTTGTTTTGTTTTATTAGCCAGATGATACACAGAAATTCAAAGAAAAACAGTAATTAGATTTATTGAGCATTTAGTTTGTGCCAGCATTGCTGAATGTATGATACTGCCTCTGCAAGGCAAATGTGTAAGCTAAGTGCCAAGTGAGTGAGTCATATAGTGATGTTACAGGAATTCAAAAGTAATAGTCTCTTTTCTGCATTTTCAGTCTGTCCATCTCTGGGTTCTTTCATTTACAGCATACACAATAAGCTTTAAAAAACCAAAAACTCCCCCTTTACTTTGTAATTCCCTTAAGCCATTATCCTTATCCCCGTACTTCCATTTAACCATTATTCTTGAACAAAGGAGACTGTATTAATTCCCATTCCCTAGGCTATTGCCAGTTGGTATCTAATGTCACCATTTTGAAGTTGTCAGATCCATTTCCATTCTTACTCTCTCCATGAGATAATTGACACTATTGAGCCATCCTTTCCTTAAATTTTCTTCCTTAGATTCCATAGTGCTGCTTACTAGTTTTTTCTTCTTTCCTAAATTATTGCTCCTTTGCCTGCTTCCTTAAGTATTGGTACTCTCAAGGCTTTTGTCCTGGTCATATTCTTTGATTTATTTCGTGAGCAATCATATCATTATTATGACTTTAATTATTAACCATATTCTCATGATTCCTAGAGCCCTTTCTCTACTTCCAACCTCTCTCATGAGCTTTTCACACATCTTTTCAACTCTCTACTACTCATTGTCTTACAGGTCATTTAAACTAAAAAATATCCAAGGTAGAACTCAATATCTCCCCCCGCAAACTTATTCTGCTTTCTGTATTCTCTTTTTCTATGAGTGTTGTCTCTCATTCATTTTAAGCCAGAAATATATGAAGCCATGGAGTTATTCTCAATTCTTCACTCTCCTGTTTCTCCCCATGTCTACTTGGTAATCAAATCCTGTCACTTTTACCTGAAAAAATGTCTTCTGAGTACAGCCACTTCTGCCCCTATTGCCTTAGTTCAGGCTGCTATCAATAAAAAAAAAAAAAAAAGACAGCCAACCAGATGGAAGAAGGTATTTGCAAATGATAACTTCAGACAAGAGGTTGATATCCAGAATATAAAAAGAACTTAGCCAACTCAACAACAACAAAACCAAAAAATCTGAATTAGAAAAACGGTCAGAGGCCCTAAATAGTTTGCAAGGAACACATTCAGAGATCGAACAGACACATGAAAGATGTTCAATATCTTTAGTTAATAGGGAAATGCAAATCAAATCCAGAATGAGATACCACCTCACAAAGTTTAGAATGGCTAGTACCAAGAAAAAGTGGAGGTTGTGGAAAATAGGAAACCCTTGCACACCTGCTGATGTGAGTGTAAATTGGTGAAGCCACTATGTAAAACATTATAGAGGTTTCTCAGAGAATTAAAACTGGAACTACCATACATGATGGAGCAATCTCACTTCTGGGTACTTATCCACCATCATTTTTTAAGTATATTTTATTGATTATGCTATTACAGTTTTCCTAGTTTTTTCCCCTTTATCCCCTCTCCACCCGGCAGCCCCGAACCCTCCAGCATGCCCCCCCTTAGTTCATGTCCATGGATTGTACATATAAGTTCTTTGACTTGCCTGTTTCCTATACCTTTCTTAACCTCTCCCCATCAATTTTTTTGCCTACCAATTATGTTTCTTATTCCCTGTACCTTTCCCCCCATTCTTCCCCTCCTCCCACGAAAACCCTCAATGTGATCTCCATTTCTCTGATTCTGTTCCTGTTCTAGTTGTTTGCTTCATTTTTGTTTTTGTTTTTGTTTTTGTTTTTTAGATTCAGTTGTTGATAGTTGTGAGTTTGTTGTCATTTTACTGTTCATAGTTTTTGATCTTCTTCAATTTCTTGGATAAGTCCCTTCATTATTTCATATAATAATGGCTTGGTGATGGTGAACTCCTTTAACTTGACCTTATCTGATAAGCACTTTATCTAAATGAAAGCTTTGCTGGATAGAGCAATCTTGGATGTAGGTCCTTGCCTTTCATGACTTGGAATACTTGTTTCCAGCCCCTTTTTGCCTGCACGGTTTCCCCACCATCATTAAGAAATGATCTTAACCATGAAACTAGCCTCAGCTTATTGCTTTATCACTCTGGACTATAATCTGTCTTCCACATTACTGTCAGAGGTGCCATCCTGAAAACCAAAACTGACTTTACCATGTGCCCAAAGATACTCACTGGCTACTTTTTGCCTACCCTACCAAGTCTGGACTTCTCAGTGTGGCAGACAGTTCCTTTCACAGTCCTATCCCAAACTCTTATCAGGCTTACTTCATGCTTACCTTCACTCATACCTGTTCCAAGCATTGGAATGACCCAAACATTCTGAACTTTTTTTGGTTTCTGAGACACAGCATGTCTTCTCACATAGTGCTTTTCATGTATTACTCTCATCTTTGCATAGCAAATTCCTTATTCTTGCTCAAAAGTTGTCACTGTGAGCCCTGACTGGGTGGCTTAGTTGGTTGGAGCATTGTCCTTTGCAGCAAAAGGATGCGGGTTCAATTCCAAGTCAGTGCACATACCTAAGTTGTGGGTTCAATTCCCAGTCAAGGTGCATACAGGAGGCAAGTGATTGGTGTTTCTCTCTCACATCAATGTCTCTCTCATTCTCATTCTCTCTCCATTCCTCTCTCTCTAAAATCAGTAAACATGTCCTCAGGTGAGGATTTAAAAAATATATTATTACTGAAATCTTTCCCAGCCAAGGTGATTGTCACCTTCCCATGTGCTACCAAAATGCTCTTTTACCTCCTTCATGTTTTTCTCTCTCATACTATTATCATATCACATTATAATTCTCTTTCCCTTCCCCCAACTCTGTACATTACATCTACTGAACTTATTTATCATGTAGCTGAAGTTGTATATATTCCCTCTTTTCTAAAAATTTTATTTATTGATTTTCAAGAAAGAGAAGAATCAATTTGTTGTTCCACTTATTTATGCACTCTTTGGTTGATTTTTTTATGTACCTTGACTGGGAATTGGATCCACAACTTTGGCATATCAGGCCGATGCTCTAACCAACTGTGCTACCTGGCCAGAGGTGTAATTTTCTTTTAATTGAGTTCCAAGAGGGCAGGGATTTAACACAATATGTATAATAATGGTTGCAGAAAAAGAAAGAGACAGACTGACTGTAGAAGGCTTTAAAGGTCAGGTAAGGAAGAATTTAGAACCAGTGTTTTATAATGTTCTATGTTAATTCCATGTAAATCAACTCAGACTCCAAACAGAATTGCTAGACTCTGTTAAGTAAAAATAAGTTTTATAGCTGCTTAGCAATGCATTTATAGAATAACTTCCCCTGTGGTGGTAGTAATAATAGCTACCATATGGGCTTGGGCACATTACGTAGACTCATATTATTTAACCCTCACAACTACTCCTCAGGATGTGTGTTAATCTCCATTTTTATAGCTAAAATAAAAACAGGCTCAGCATAGTCAGTGGCCCAAGATTGCACAGCTACAGCATGGCTGAACCACGATATAAACCTAAATATATTTGACACCAAAATCCTTTCTTTTTTAACATATCTCAGAACAGTACTGTTGCATTTTAATAACTTTTTTCCAGAATATTTTTCTTATATTTAGTTTGTGTAGCATAATGACTAGGAACACAGACCTTGGAGCCAGACTGCCTGGGTGTAAATCATTGTTCTACCTATTAATTATATAAATATAAACTTGGGCAAGTTAACCTCTCTCTGCCTCAGTTTTCTCACCTGGAAGAGGAGGATAGTAATAATGCCTACACTACAGACTTTGTTGTGAGTGTTATAATATAAATATAGTGCTTAGAGCATTATACAGCACATAGTAAATGCCAGCTGCTATGACTTTGACCAAAATATCTTGTGTTTCAAGTAGGTTGGACATGGATCATCTCACTCATTTTTTAAGCATAGTATAGCATGGCATGCAGAGTCCTTCATGATCTTCTACCACTCTCTGGCCTCATTCAGCCAATTATTCTTACCAGGATAATGAATACTTTTCAGTTCAATTAACATTGTTTCGGCACCTACTCCATGTTATATCCTGTGCTAAGTACTAAGAATGATGGAATCATTCTCAAACATTGATAAGTTACCTCTCATACACCCCAAGCCAGGGACCTGGCTCACAACCCAGGCATGTGCCCTGGCTGGGAATTGAACCAGCAACTTCTGTAGTTTGCTGGTTTGCAGGATGAAGCTCAGTCCACTGATCCATACCAGCCAGGGCTATTAATCTGTTTTTAACAAGCCCTTCAGCTGATTCTGATACATGCTAAAGTTCGAGAACCACTGCACCTTGGTATAATTTATGTGTTAAGAATTTTGATGCAGTCTCTTTGCACTTGTAGCCTATGACAGGTACATGCAGAAATACTTGGATTTTGTGTGTTGAGAAAAGTCTTGAAACTTAGTATACATTGGTCAAAATTAGTAAATATGACTACGTGTGTGCTTGCAAAAGCATTACTGTTGGACTTAAGAAGCTTCGATTTGAAGCAGAAACATTATACAAGGACTTAAACTTAAAGCTATTTGTTGTATCACTCCTTAGAATTCACTTTTTTGCACAAAAATAATTCAAAATGAAACATGTCAGGAACATTGTGGTTTGCACCAAGTATTTGAATACTTTGTGAATTACTAGATTCATGTTATGGAAATCTGTCCTATTATATGGAGATTGATTGGCTTAGTTGAGTCATGGTACTGAAAATACTGCAAAAAATTACATATTTGGCATCCACAGAGCATTCAGCACACCAACAGTGATTGAAATAAAATATTTGACCTGTTCAGTTGACATTTCAACTCATCTAGACACTGTGAATTAAATCAGGATTGTTCAGAAATACCTCCACAAATAAATGCATGGTTGTATTTGCCCATTCCTAGCAAAATTATGCCTTTGGAGAACTCATTTGCCTAGAGATAAACCAGATGACTTTCCTTTGCTGATACCAGTTTCCAAGATATAAAGTGAAGCCTGAGTTACATTCCCAAAATTATGGAGCTGTTCATAGAATTCCAGAAATGGCTCTCTGACATGCTATTTTATGAAAATGAACCAATATGGTTCACTTAGCCTTTCTCAATGTTCATGGTGTGAGAGGAGCTATAATGGAGATACTGAACTACTGTCGTATGGTACTGAAAATGAAGCATGATGTCACTGAAATGCCACAATGCTACAAATACCTTGGGAGTAGTTATCCTAAATATAAAGGACACTACAAAGTGTCTATCTGTGTTTGGAAATGCCTGCATTAAATAAGCAGCTGTTCTCTTTTATGAAATAGGATAAAATTAATTGTCCCCAGTAAAAAAAAAAAAGGATTCAAGACTAAATTCTTCACTGCACATTGTAACACAAAAATATAAGACCTAACATTGACCTCTTGAAACATAAGTCATCAAACCTCCTGTATCAAGTCAAAGGATAAACCACACACACAAGTATAATGATAACATTTTTCTGTTTTTTTTGACTTGTATTTTCGAATGTGAACTTAAAATGTAATTGCCAAGATTGTGCATATTTATATTGTTAACACCCACAGTGTAGCTTAGTAAAAAATAAAGGTTACATTGCTGCAGTTGATTTTATTAACCCTCTTCATTTACGTTAGCTTTCCATCTCCCAGCAGCATTTGCAGCCCCTGGTTCAAGGATTCATAGAAATTTCTTGCTGTCATTTTCCTTTCTGCAGTTCCTGTCTGTCTTTCTGATATAACCCAAAAGCTCCCTTGGACCTTTGTATGGCTCTTATTCCAAAGGATACCTTTCATCAGGCCTGAGTTTTCTATCCTGAAGATTTGCTTTGGGCAGAAAAGTGCCTATTCTGCTATCTACTTATCTCAAATGATTTCTGAAGACCTGCAGACAGTATTATGTACCACAATCTTCATCTCTGCAAAATACACAGGCTATGACTTACTTTGTAACCAGTTTCTCAGAGCCTGTGTGCCAGGTATTTTCTAAGTCTTACTATCAGGTAGGAATTAGCAACGTCTCCATTTTACAGATGAAGAAGCTAAGTGACTTGCCCAACTACTTGAATTTGAGCATAGGCCCACTGGAAGTCAAAGTTTCAGCTACAATTGCTGATTATAAAAGTTATTCTCAGAATAGTCTCTAACCCATGGATGAACCACAACAGATTAAAAATATGTTTTTTCCTTTTCTTCTCACGTGTGACAGGCAGTTTCACCCACAGAAATGGGCTGGCCTCTGGCAGCCTAAGAATAATTACAGGTAAGAAAATTGGATATTCACACATTAAAATTAGCACCTTAATATCCGTTACTGAACATTGGATTCAGCTTGACTGCCATGTAATGGCAAAGATGCTACCATGCATATATATGTAGATAATTGAAATTCCTACAGGAAGGAAACTTTGTTAGTATTGCCTTGAGTTGGCTATGGTTTTCAATTGCTGCTATTCTTACTTTTTAATTCTACATTATTCCCTAGTTTTGTAATTGTCATTTAGTCTGTGAATGGTTCTTGAACTCCACAGAGTGTAATAATATAAGTTTGCATCAACAATAGTCTTGGTCTGATTTTTCAGTTTAGACTTAAGTCATACAGGCCTTGCAGTTGAAATTTAAACCATCCATATTTCTATGGTTAAAGCAGAGTTATACATAATTTATCCCTTCCCTTTTCTTAAAAGTTAATGCTTCTTTGTCATTTCCGATTTCTCTTTGTTTTGGAACTGAAAACAGGTAGAGAAGGTGGACCACGGGCCCTGCATGAGTCAGACACCACTTTGGTGTATTTAACACAGTAGATGGGAGTGAGGCTAGTATCCAAACAGAATTTGAAACAAGACAGAGGAAGTCAAGTATTGCAGAGGTCAGAAAGCAGTAGTGCCTCTGAATAAAGCTCTTTCTGTGGTCCAGGCAGGGTTCTAGAGACTGGTATGTAACTGAAGCTAACATGCTCACAATCTCGATATTCTTTATGGCCATGTGCTTATTGTATTACTTTATGAATTGATCTGAAGTTAGTGTATGCTTGGTTATCTAGTTGCTTTTATTTGAAAAACAACATACTTGATGGATAGAGCTCTATTTTTTAAAAACATTTTGTTTATTTACTTTTAGAGAGGTGGGAAGGTAGGGACAAAGAGAGGGAGAGAAACATCAGTGTGTGGTTGCCTCTCGCACACCCCTACTGGGGACCTGGCCTGCAACCCAGGCATGTGCCCTGACTAGGAATTGAATCAGTGCCCTATTGGTTCACAGGCCAGTGCTCAATTCTCTGAGCTACACCAGCCAGCACTGTTTTGTTATTTGTTTTTTAAATAAGTGTGTGAGCCCTGGCTGGTGTGTGAGAAACCACCACACTTGGATGTTTCTCTCGTTCTCTTTCTCCCTCCCTTCCCTGCTCTCGAAAAGTAAATAAATATAATTAAAAAATAAATAAGTGTGTGTGGTTTTTAGGCAAGTGATTTTTTTCTAACTTAGAATAGGCAGTTTTCAAAGCATTACTTGGTTAAAATGAGCTTAATGAATGATAATTTGCACTATGTTTAATCTAAAATCCTGCCAAAACCAACTTAGTACTTTCCTGCAAGCATTGTGCTATCCTGCTGCTCTTTAAAGATAATTAATTTTTTTTTGTTTCCACCCATCCCTCCTCCGCTTTGGCAACCGTCAGCTTGTTCTCTGTATCTATCAGTCTGTTTCTGTTTTGTTTTGTTTTTAGATTTCACATACAAGTATAATCATTTGATATTTGTCTTTCTCTGTCTCACTTGTTTCACTTAACATAATAACCTTCAGGTTGGTTCATGTTGTTGCAAATGGCCTGATTTTATTATTTTTTATTGCTTAGTAATATTCCATTGTATATATTTGTGTGTGTGTGTGTGTGTGTGTATCACATCTTCTGTATCCATTCATTTATCAATAGACACCTACATTGCTTCCATGTCTTGGTTATTGCAAATAATACTGCAGTGTACATGGGTTGCATAAGTCTTTTTGAATTAGTGTTTTTGTTTGCTTTGGGTAAATACTCAGAAGTGGTATCACTGGACCATATGGAAGCTCTATTTTTAATTTTTTGAGGCATGTCCATACTGTTCACATAATGGCTAGAACAAATTTACAGTTCCACCAACTGTGTACAGAGGTTCCCTTTTCTCCACATCTTTGCCAGTTTTCATTTGTTGATTATTTTATTTTCAGTTACAGTTGACATACAATATTATATTAGTTTCAGGTGTACAACATAGTGATTATACATTTACATAAATGTCTATATAAACTTATGCAGTCATATCCATGATAAATCTTGTACCTATTGCTTTTTAAATAATTTTAAATTTTCGATTACAGTTGATGTACAGTATTATATTAGTTTCAGGTATACAACCCACTGGTTAGACCTTTATAGAACTTACAAAGTGATCACCCCAATAAATCTAGTACCTACCTGGCATCATACATAGTTATTACAATATTATTGACTGTATTCTTTATGCTGTACTTTATATCCCATGAATATTCTGTAACAACCAACTAGTAATTCTTAATCCCTTCATCTTTCCCCCCATCCTGTCAACCCCCCTCCTATCTGCCAAATGTCAAAATGGTCTTTGTATGAATCTTTTCTGGTCTGTTTGTTCATTTATTTTGTTTTTAGGTTCATGTTTTCAGTGAAATCATAAGGCATTTGTCTTTGTCTTATTTCATTCAGCACAGTACCCTCTAGGTCCATCCATGTTGTTGATGTCCACATTTCATTAGTTTTTTTATGGCTGAGTCATATTTTATGCTGTACATGTACCACCTCTTTATTATTTTATCCATTGATGGATACTTAGGTTGCTTCCATATCTTGCCTTTTGTAAAGAATGCAGTGAATGTAGTTTGTTTGTTTGTTTGTTTGTTTGATAAATAGCCAAAAATGGAAATTCTGGGTCCTTTGTTTTCTCTTGATATAGCCTTTGTTTTAAAGTCTGTTTTGGACTTCTGGTCAAAATGGAGGTATAGGTAAACATGATTTGCCTTCTCACACAACCACAGCACAATTTACAACTTGACTACAAAACAATTATCACCCAGAATCATCAGAAAATCAAGCAGTATGTAAGTCTGATAACCAAGCAATTAAAGAAGTCACATTCAGATGGGTAGGAGGGGCAGAGAGGTACAATGGGCGGTCCCATACCCACATATGGTGTTTGAAAATTGGGAGGGAAACCTTGGGCGTAAGGGATCCCAGCCCCAGACCAAACCACCCAGCCCATGGTGCCTGGGAGATAAGTCCCCATTACTTCTGGCTGTAAAAATCAATGGGGGTTGGGGCAGTGGAAGAAGCTATGGGATTTTCCCATCCAAGTACTAACCAGGCCTGACCCTGCTCAGCTTCTGAGATCAGACGAGATCGGGCACGTTCAGGGTGGTATGGCCGTAGACAAAGCTATGGGATTCTTAGGACTCTCCTCTTTATTTTACTTTTATTTTAAATATATTTTATTGATTACGCTATTATAGTTGTCCCATTCTCCCCCCATTATTCCCCTCCACCTTGTACCCCTCTCCCAACATCATTCCTCCACCTTAGTTCAAGTTCACGGGTCATATATATAAGTTATTTGGCTTCTCCATTTCCCATACTATTCTTAACCTCCCTCTGTCTACTTTGTACCTACCATTTATGCTTCTTATTCCCTGTACCTTTTCCACCATCCTTCTCCCACCCCCTCCCCCCGATAACCCTCCATGTGATCTCTATTTCTGTGAATCTGTTTCTATTCTAGTTATTTACTTAGTACATTTTTGTTTTTGTTTTTAGGTTCCATTTTATTTATTTATTTATTTATTTTGGATTGTCGATAGTTGTGACTGTTGTCATTTTACTGTTCATGTTTTTGATCATCTTCTTTAACTTTTTTATATATTTTATTGATTATGCTACTACAGTTGTCCCATTTCCCCCCTTTATTCCCCTTTGCCCTACGCACCCCCTTGTACCCACATTCCCTCCCTTTAGTACATGTTCATGGGTCATATATATATATATAAGTACTTTGGCTTCTCCATTTCCCATACTATTCTTAACCTCCCCCATCTATCTTCTACCTACCATTTATGCTACTTATTCTCTGTACCTTCCCCCCCTTTGTCCCCACCCACTCCCCCACTGATAACCCTCCATGTGATCTTCATTTCTGTGATTCTGTTCCTGTTCCAGTTGTTTGCTTAGTTTGTTTTTGTTTTTGTTTTAGGTTCAGTTGTTAATAACTGTTGAGTTTGTTGTCATTTTACTGTTGATATTTTTTATCTTGTTTTTCTTAGATAAGTCCCTTCAATATTTCATATAATAATGGCTTGGTGATGCTGAACTCCTTTAACTTGACCTTATCTGGGAAGCACTTTGTCTGCCCTTCCATTCTAAATGAAAGCTTTGCTGGATAGAGCAATCTTGGATGTAGGTCCTTGCCTTTCAGGACTTGGAATACTTTCCAGCCCCTTCTTTCCTGAAAAGTTTCTTTTGAGAAATCAGCTGTTGGTCTTGTGGGAACTCCTTTGTAGGTAACTGTCTCCTTTTCTCTTGCTGTTTTTAAGATTCTCCCCTTCTCTTTGACCTTGGCTAATGTAATTATGATGTGCCTTGGTATGTGCTTCCTTGGGTCCCACTTCTTTGGGACTCTCTGAGCTTCCTGGACTTCCTGGAAGTCCTTTTTTTTTTTTTTTGCCAGATTGGGGAAGTTCTCCTTCATTATTTTTTCAAGTAAGTTTTCCATTTCTTGCTCTTCCTCTTCTCCTTCTGGCACCCCTATGATTCAGATATTGGAATGTTAAGATTGTCTCTGAGGTTCCTAAGCTTCTCCTCCTTTTTTTGAGTTCTTGTTTCTTCATTCTGTTCTGGTTGAATGTTCCTTTCTTCATTCTCCAAATCGTTGATTCGAGAGTCGGTTTCCTTCCCATCACTGTTGATTCCCTGTACATTTTCCTTTATTTCACTTTTCATAGCCTTCACTGTTTCTTCTATTTTGCGACCATACGCATTCAGTTCTGTGAGCATCCTAATTATCAGTGTTTTGAACTCTGCATCTAATAGGTTGGTATCTGTTCATCTCTTAGTTGTATTTTTTCTGGAGCTTTGATCTGTTCTTTCATTTGGGCCATATTTTTGTCTCAGCTCACCTGTTACATGGTAAGGGGTGGGGCCTTAGGTATTATCCATGGTGGGGCAACTCATGTCACTGCATTGTGACACCGTATGTGTGGGAGGGGTCACTGAAGGACAGTGTCTTTTGCTCACCTCTCAGCCAGCTTTCAGTCACTTCCCCCACTACCCACAAGCAAATTGGGCCCTTCTGGTGCTGATTCCAGTGTGGGTGGGTTTGTGTACGTACTAGGTCCCTGTGGGTCTCTCCAACAAACTCTCCTGTTAGGCTGGGAATTTCTCCTGCTGCTGCTGCCTCAACCCCCACAGGTTTTTTGCATTCAGAAGTTTTGAGGCTTTATTTTCCCATACTGGAACCCTGGGTTGCATGGTGTGTCTCCGTCCCCAATTTGTTTTCCTCTCAGTTTATCTGCATGCAAATGTGGGACCACCCACTCTAGCCACAACCTTGGGAGGTTCCCCAACCACTGACTTGCTGTGTGTCCTTTCCACCTGGCTGCCTGTCTCTGCCTCTCCTACCAGTCTGGATGATTGTTTCTTCTTTAACTCCTTGGCTGTCAGACTTCCATACAGTTCAATATTCTGGTAGTTCTGGTTATTTTTTGGAGAGGGGAGAATGGGGGGAAACTACAGGGAATAAGAAGCAAAAATGGTAGGTACAGAGTAGCCACGGGGACATTAAGAATAGTATAGGAAATGGAGTAGCCAAATAATTTACATGCATGGCACATGGACATGAACTAAGTGGGTGGATTGCAGGAAGGAATGAGGAGTACTAGGTGGAGGGGGGGCAAAGGGGAAAAATTGGGACAACTGCAATAGCGTAATCAATAAAATACATTTAAAGAAATACTCCCTGGCTGGTGTGGTTCAGTGGATTGAGTGCCGGCCTGCGAACCAAAGGGTTGCTGGTTCGATACCCAGTCAGGGGCACATGCCTGGGTTTCAGGCCAGGTCCCCAGTTGGGGGCATGTGAGAGGCAACCACACATTGATCTTTGTCCCCCTGTCTTTCTCCCTCCCTTCCCCTCTCTCTAAAAATAAACAAAATCTTTAAAAAATAAATAAATAAAAATGTAAAGTCTGTTTTGTCTGGTGTAAGTATTACTACTCCAATATGTTTTCGTTGTTTTCTATTTCATGAAATACCTTTTTCCATCCCTTTACTTTCAGTCTGTGTCTTTCCATCGACATGAGTCTCCATAAACAGCATATGTAAAAGTCTTGTTATTCACAAGTAATTGTTCCTAGGTGTTTATTGACACTTTATTGACATTCATATTTTTATTATGTTTTGGTAAGCTCCTTTTGCTTTTTTGTGTCTGGAAGCTCTTTATCTCTCCTTTGATTTTAAATGATAGCTTTGCTGGATAGAGTAATCTTATTTGTAGACCCTTGCTTTTCGTCCCTTTGGCTATTTTTTTCCAATCCTTTGTGGCCTAATAAATGTCTTTTGAGAAGTCCTCTGAGTCTTATGGGAGCTCCCTCAATAGGTAACTGACTGCCTTTGTCTTTCTGCTTTTAAGATTCTCTTTTTGTTTCACCTTTGGTATTTTAATTATGATGTGTCTTAGTATAGGCCTCTTTGTGTTAATCTTGTTTGGGACTCTGTACTTCCTGGGTTTCTATATCTGTGTTCTTCATCAAGTCTTGATCTCATTTAGCTAAATCTGTTTGGACACCATCTATTCAATATGTATTTAATACATTATTTATATTCCCCAGTGGGAATTACTCTGACTTTTCTGTGTTCTCCAGGTTTTCTGGCATTATTTTTTCAAATAGGTTTTCAATTCCTTGTTCTCTCTCTTCTCCTTTCAGCACCCCTGTGATGATAACGTTGGTACACTTGAAGTTGTCCCAGAGGTCCCTTAGATTGTCTTCACTTTTGGATTCTTTTTTTTTTTTGCTCTTACAGCTGGGTGTTTTCTATCTTGTCTTTCAAATTGGTGATGTGATCCTCTGCTTCATCTAATCTACCGTTGATTCCATCTAGTATATTTTTCATTTCAGTTATTGTATTCATTTCTGACTTGTCCTTTTTTATGTTTTCTATCTCAATTTTTATATTTCCTATATCTTTGTTGAAGTTTTCTCTCAGTTCATCTGTTCTTCTCCTAAGTTTCTTGAGCATCCTTATACCCAGTATTTTCAACTGTGTATCTAGTAGATTGTTTCCCTCCATTTTCTTTAGTTGTTCTTGAATTTTGATCTGTTCTTTCATCTGGGCCACATTTCTTTGTCTCCTCATTTTGGCTGACTCCCTGTGTTTATTTTTATGTATTAGGTAGAGCTGCTATGATTCCCTGTCTTGGTAGAGTGACCTAATGTAGATGTCTTCTAGGGCCCAGTGGCACAACCTCCCTGGTCACCTGAGCTGGATACTCCAGGTGCACCCCTTTTGTTGGCTCTGTGCATCTTCCTGTTAAAGTTGAGCCTTGATTGTTCTTGGCACATCAATGGGAGGTATTTACCCCCAGGTCAAGGGACTGTGAAGACTGGCCATGACAGTAGCAAAGGAGCTACTGTGCAGGGGCCAACCGCACAGAACAAGACTCGCTTAAGTGAGTCTCTGGTGCTTGGTGAGTTCATCCTTGAATATGGCACTAATGTAGGTTGTTGCATGGTGCTCCAGTGTGGTCTGAAGCTGACCACTTAATGTGTTGGCTTTGGGGCCTTCCAAGAGGTACAGGCCAAGAACAGCTGTCACCTGTGTCCTGCCCTGGACCATCCTCTACAAAGCAGTCTTAAGATGGCTGTTACCTTGTGTGTGGGTTGGAAGTGCATGGGAGAGGCCAACCTGTGAACTGATGCTGGCTGGCACTAGTGTCACGCATGGGATCACATAGCAAAAGGCACATCACACACCTAGGCCTGATGTTGCTTCTTAGAGAGATTTTAGGATATTTGTAGCATGAGCCAAGACAGGCTGTTTGTATGGAAAAGTCACTGGAAACAGCTTGGGTAGAACTACAAGTTGAGTGGGACGGGGTCTCAAAAGAATTATCAGATCAGTCCTAACAGTGTGAGCCAGGTTGATGGAGACTACGATATGGCGTTTGCCTGCCTGCCAGCTCCGTTGAGGGGAACACTCAACAAGGGAACAAATGCCTCTGTCTGGGAGAAAGCTGCCTCTCTAACCATTGCCCTGATGCCAGACAATTTAGTTCAACTCCATATGTCCATGGCCCATTTTGAGCTGCTGCACCAGTGCTGGATCTCATAGCAAGTGAGTATGAATATGTCTGTGTGTGGGCCCTTTAAGTGGAATGCCTGGGACTCCAGCAGCCATCCGTCTCACTCAGTTGCAACCCATGCTGGTTTTCGCAGCCAGAAGTTATGGGGACTTCTCTTTTCAGCACTAGAACGCTGGGCTGAGGGTCCAGGTGTGGGGCTGGTACGCTTTGCTCCTCAGGGGGCACCTCTGCAGCCAATATCCCTCCCAATTTTAAACCACCACACATGGGTGTGTGACTAGCCCATTCAGCATCTAATCCCCTTCTACCAGTCTCAGTGTGGCTTCTTCTGTATATACTGCTGTTCAGCTAGATTTCGGGTGGTCCCGAATGATGATTGTTCTGTAGTTTATTTGCAATTTTTTGAGTTTTCCCATAGTTTTTTTATTGAAAACTTTTATTTTGATATATCTACATGTTTATGCCATTGTGAGCAGCAACATAGATTCCATTTGCCCTGCTCCCAGTTTCCCTGGTAAACCAGAGCCAAAGCTATCACTAGGATCAACCTTCCCTTTTTAAAGATCAAAAATACATAACAAATACTCAGATTCATTACAGTTAATGATACAAAATGTGCAAGAACAAATTGTTACATTTTAAAGGCTAATTTCTGCAAACTCCTCACTTCAAGCAAGATATTTGGGTAAACAAACATGTGAGTGGTACTGAGACCTTCTTGCTACTACAGAATGGAACAATGGTAAACTTTCCCCCTCTTTATTTTGTTTGCACTGCCCTGATTAAAATTAAAATTAGATAATTTGCACATCAACAATTCAGGATGCTGATGCTTTGAGGAACCATATAAGCTGCTATGAAAACACAGCCAAGTTGGGAGACTCAGTGGGAGTGGCTATGTGGGGCAGGCTCGATCCCCTCTGGGGGTCCTGGACTGGTGCTGATGCTGAGGCAGATACAGTTGTGGGAGGATGCAAGTACCACATTACCTATACTGCCATCTTCACCATTTTTTGGTAATAGCCATCTGGTAAGGGTGAAGTGATATCTCATTGTGGCTTTAATTTACACCTCTCTGATGATTGCTGATGTTGAGTGTCTGTTGGCCATCTGTATGTCTTCTTTGGACAAGTGCCTATTCAGATCCTCTGCCCAGTTTTTAATTGGATTTTTTTAGTAAGTTGTATGATTGCCTTATATATTTTGGATATTAACTCCTTATCAGATATATTGTTTGTGAATATCTTCTTCCATTCAGTAGGTTATCTTTTTGTTTTGTTAATGGTTTCCTTCACTGTGTAAAACCTTTTAGTTTGATGTAGTCTTCTTTATTTTTATTGTTTCCCTTGCTGAAGGATATATATCCAAAAAGATTGCTGAGACAGATGTCAAAGAGTTTACTGCCTATGTTTTCTTCTAGTTTTATGATTTTTACATAAAACCATAGTCTTACATTTAAGTCTTACACTTAAGTATTTGGTCAATTTTGAATTTCTTTTTGTATATGGTGTGAGAAAGTGGACCAGTCCTCAGTGTGACTCAGTGGAATGAGCATCATCCTGAAAGCCAAAGGGTCGCTGGTTCAATTACCAGTCAGGGCACATGCCTGTGTTGTGGGCCAGATCCTCAGTAGGGGGTGCACAAGAGTCAACCACACATTGATATTTCTCTGCTTCTCCCTCCCTCCCTTCCCCTCTCTCTAAAAATAAATAAATAGCCCTGGCTGGTGTGGCTGAGTGGATTGAGTGCTGACAAGTGAACCAAAGGGTTGCCAGTTCAATTCACTGTTGCAGGGCCTGGGTTGCAGGCCAGGTCCTTAGTGGTGGTGGGGGCACATGAGAGGCCACCCCACATTGATGTTTCTCTCTCTCTCTCTTTCTCCCTCCCTTCCCCTCTGTCTAAAAATAAATAAATAAAATATAAACATTGAATGAATAAATAAATAAATAAATAAATAAATAAATAAATAAAATCTTTTAAAAAAAGAAAGTGGTCCAGTTTTATTTTTCAGTGCTTTCCCTCTAATATCAGAAATAAGACATGAATCTATGGCCATAGTACACTGAACATGCCAGAACTCATCTGATCTCGGAAGCTAAACAGGGCTGGGCCTGGTTAGTACTCGGGTGGGAGAAATAAGACAGGGATGACCACTATGACCACTTGTATTCAACATAATATTGGAAGTTCTAGCCACGGTAATCAAATAAGAAAATGGATAAAAAGGCATTTAAATCAGAAAAGAAGTAAAACTCTGTGTGCAGATGACATGATAAAAAACCCTCAAGACTCCACCAAAAAACTATTAGAATAATTAATGAAGTCAGCAAAGTTGCCACATATAAAATCAATATACATAAATCTATTGCATTTCTGTACACCAGTAGCAATCAGAAGAAATTAAGAAAACAACCCCATATACAATTGCATTAATAGCATTAAATACCTAAAATAAATTTAACCAAAAAGCTGAAATACCTATACACTGAAAACTATAATACATTGAAGAAGAAAATTGAAGGAGGTATGAATAAATCAAAGGATACACCATGGTTATGGATCGTTTAGACTAATATTGTTAAAATATCCTTACTACCTAAAGCAGTAGCCATATTCATGGCAATCCCTATTAAAACACCAATGATACTCTTCTCAGAACTAAAATAAGTAGTCCTAAAATTTATATGGAACTGCAAAAGTCCCTGGATAGCCAAAGAAATGTTGAGAAAGAACAATGTGGGGAGGTATCATGCTCCCTGATTTCAAAGTATACTGTAAAGCTACAATAATAAAGACAGCATGGTACTGGCTGTTTTATTATTGTAGCTCTATAGTAGGAACAGAATAGGGAACCCAGAAACAGGTTCTTGCTTATAAAGTCATTTAATTTACAACAAAGAAGCAAGGATATACAGTGGGGTAGACAGTCTCTTCAATAAGTGGTACTGGGAGAACTGGACAGATACATGCAAAAAAAGAACATTATTTTGCAATCAGACCTGAGTTCAAATTCAAGTTCTGTGTTGCTAGCTGTGTAATTTGCAGCAAGGTGTTTACTTATTCTGCTACAAAAAAAAAAAAAAGGAGAGTAGTGGGGACAGGGTTAATGATACCTATTTCATAGGATTAGAGTAATAAATATCTCTTAAATTGCTTAGTGTAGTGCCAGTTGTGAAATATTAATCACTAGAATGTCAGCTCCATGAGGATAGGAATTAGGAGCTCTTGTTCACTGCCGTATCCCAACACTTAGTTCAGTGCCCAGCATATAACAGTTCCTGGCTCAGTAAATACTGGTTGAAAGTCAAAATGGTTCATTGGTTCTCTGTGCAAGTGTTCTATGCACCAGAGATAGAGCAATAAACAAAACAAATGAAGAAAACCCAGCCTTCTTGATGCTTACATTTTAGTGATATATACTTCTAGTTGTGTTTAATAGTAAATATTCTTCAATAAAATGTTTCTGAAAGAGCCAACATATAAAATAGATAAAATGGTGAGTATAAGCCCAGATTAAAGAGAAAGTAGGAGCATCTGTCCTGCTGGTTATTTGGTCCAGCTCCACTTACTCCAGTCCTGGTTTGGGAAACACAATTTAAAAGGCACTGGTTTAGCCCTGTCTGGTGTTGCTCAGAGTGGATCGAGTGCCAGCCTGCAAACCAAAGGGTTGCCAGTTCGATTCCCAGTCAGGGAACATGCCTGGGTTATGGGCCAGGTCCCCAGTAGGAGGCGCACAAGAAGAAACCACACATTGCTGTTTTTCTCCCTCTCTCCCTCCCTTCCCCTCTATCTAGAAATAATAAATAAACAAAATATTTTTAAAAGATATTATCAAAGTTCCAGCCAAGATGGAGGCATAAGTAGAAATGCTTCTCTTCCTCACACAATGGAAAGAAAGATAACAACCAATCTAAAAATAATAAACAACCAGAGGATCTAGAATATCAACCTACATGGAACTCTGACGACCAAGAAATTAAACATTCGCCCAAACGGGTAGGAGGGGTGGAGATGGGAGACAGGCAGCCAAGCAGAGAGGTTGTGCTGCAGGGTGGTGAACTGAGTGGGTGAGGCAGGACTGGCTGAACGGGAAGCTAAAGACTCAAAGGTAGCCTTAAAGTACTGTGGGGATTACCATGGCAGGAGAAACTCCCAGTCTCACATAAGAGAGTTGTTGGAAAGTGGAGGTAGAGTAGAGCAAGCAAGTGGCATTGTTTGCTCTCTGACCCCTCCTTCACAAACCCTGCCACAACACAGCAAGCAGGGTTGCCCCACCCTGACAAATACCTAAGGATCCAGCCCCTTACAACATAACAGGTGTGCTGACACAAAGAAATATGGCCCAAATGAAAGAACAGATCAAAACTCCAGAAGAAGAGCTAAGCAACAAGGCGATAGCCAGCCTATCTGATGCAGAGTTCAAAACACATAATCAGGATGCTCACAGAACTAATTGAGCTCAGTCGCAAAATGAAGGCTACCCAAAGTGAAATAAAGCAAAATATACAGGGAACCAACACTGAAGGGAAGGAAACCAGGACTCATTGATTTGGAACAAAAGGAAGAAATAAACATACAAGTGGAACAGAATGAAGAAGTAAGAGTTCAAAAAAAATGAGGAGAGGCTTAGGAATCTCTGGGACAACTTTAAATGCTCTAACATCAGAATCGTAGGGGTGCCAGAAAGAAGAACAAGAGGAAGAAGTTGAAAACTTAACATGAACAAAAATGAATGAAAACTTCCTCAATCCGGTGAAGGAAATAGACTTCCAGGAAGCCCAGAGAGTTAGACCCAAAGAGGAACACACCAAGGCACATCATAATTACATTACCCAAGATTAAAGAGGAGAGAATCTTAAAAGCAGCAAGAGGAAAGGACGGTTACCTACAAAGGAGTGCCTGTAAGACTATCAGATGATTTTTTTTAAAGACATAGCAATCTTTTAAAAAAAAAAAGATTTTATTTATTTATTTATTTGTTTTAGAGAGGGAAGGGAGGGAGAAAGAGAGAGAAAGAGAAACATCAATGTGCGGTTGCTGGGGGTCATGGCCTGCAATCCAGGCATGTGCCCTGATTGGATATTGAACCTGTGATGCTTTGGTTTGCAGCCCGCGCTCAATCCACTGAGCTATGCCAGCCAGGGCACTATCAGATGATTTTTAAAAGAAACCTTACAGGTTGCCCTGGCTGGTGTAGCTCAATGGATTGAGCACAGGCTGCAAACCAAATGGTCACAGTTTTGATGCACAGTCAAGGCACATGCCTGGGTTGCAGGCCAGGTCCCCGGTAGGGGGTGTGCAAGAGGCAACCACACGTTGATGTTTCTCTTCCTCTCTCCCTCCCTTCCCCTCTCTAAATACAAATAAATAAAATCTTTAAAAAAAGAAATCTTACAGGCAAGAAGGGGCTGGAAAGAAGTATTTCAAGTCATGAAAGGGAAGGACCTACATCCAAGAATCCTCTATAAAGCAAAACTATCATTTAGAATGGAAGGGCAGATAAAGTGCTTCCCAGATAAGGTCAGGTTGAAGGAGTTCATCATCACCAAGCCCTTATTATATGAAATGTTAAAGGGACTTATGTAAGAAATAGAAGAAGATCCAAAACTGAACTATAAAATGACAACAGACTCACAACTACCTACAACTGAACCTAAACAAAAACAAATACTAAGCAAACAACTAGAACAGGAACAAAATCAGAGAAATGGACATCACATGGAGGGTTTTCAGTAGGGAGGGAGAGGGAAAGACTTGGGGTGAAAGATACAGAGAGTAAGAGGCATAATTGGTAGGCATAAAATAGACAGGGAGAGGTTAAGAATGTAGGAAACAGAAGTCAAAGAACTTATATGTACAACCATGGACATGAACTAAGGGGGTAGTGCTGGAGGGTTGGGAGGTACTGGGTAGAGGGGGGATGAAGAAGAAAAAATTGGGAAAACTGTAATAACATAATCAAAATATACTTTAAAATAAAATAAAGATATTACATAAAAAATTTTTAAAAGCCACTGCTTTAGACTACTTGTGATTAGAAATGTGACATTATTCTTTTCTCAGGGAGCCCTGGCTGGTGTGGCTCAGTGGAAGGAGCATCAGCCTGCAAGCCAAGGTTCATCAGTCCGAGTCTCAGCCAGGGTGCTGTCCTGGGTTGTGGGCCAAGTCCCCAGTGGGGAGTGCACCAGAGGCAACCACGCATTGTTTCTCTCCCTCTTTCTCCCTCCCTTCCCTAAAATAAATTTTAAAAGTCCTAAAATTTAAGTCTCTCAGGAAGCTGTTTTCCTTCTGAGTTTTGAAAATGGGTGTCACTTCTAGAAAGCATATCCCACTGACTGGTTAGATGCCTTTCCTCTTTGTACCCATTGGCATTCTGAGCTGTCTGCATCCTGGCCCTCAATTCATATTCATTGGACTAAAATTGGTTCAGCAATTAAAAGCTTTAGACAGTTCAGTCTCAACTGTTTTTAATCTGTTTTACAGGTTATAATATTAAAGTTGTCCCATTTCTCCCCCTCTTTATGCCCTTCTACCCTGAACACCTCCCACCCGCATTCCCCACCCCCTTTAGTTCATGTCCAGGGGTCATACATATAAGTTCTTTGGCTTCTCTATTTCCTGTACTATTCTTAACCTCCCCATCTACTTTGTACCTAATATTTATGCTACATATTCCCAGTATCATTCCCCCAATTCCTCCCTTCCTTTCCCTGCTTATAACCCTCCATGTGATCTCCATTTCTGTGATTCTGTTCCTGTTCTGGTTGTTTGCTTACTTTGTTTTTGTTTAGGTTCAGTTGTAGGTAGTTGTGAGTCTGTTGTCATTTTATATTTCAGTTTTTGATCTTCTATTTCTACATAAGTCCCTGTGACATTTCATATAATAAGGGCTTGGTGATGATGAACTCCTTTACCTTGACCTTATCTGGGAAAGCACTTTATCTGCCCTTCCATTGCAAATGATACCTTTGTTGGATAGAGTAATCTTGGATGTAGGTCCTTGCCTTTCATGACTCAGGATACTTCTTTCCAGCCCCTTCTTGCCTGTAAGTTCTCTTTTGAGAAATCAGCTGATAGTCTTACAGGCGCTCCTTTGTAGGTGACTGTCCTTTCCTCTTGCTGCTTTTAAGATTCTCTCTTTAATCTTGAGTAATGTAATTATGATGTGCCTTGGTGAGTGCTTCCTTGGGTCCCACTTCTTTGGGACTCTCTGAGCTTCCCAGACTTCCTAGAAATCTATTTCTTTTGCCAGATTGGGGAAGTTCTTTATTATTTGTTCAAATAACTTTTCCACTTGTTGCTCTTCCTCTTCTTCTGGCACCCCTATAATTCGGATGTTGGAACATTAAGATTATCTCGGAGATTCCTAAGCCTCTCCTCCTTTTTTTTTTTTTTTTTTTTTTTTTTTTTTTTTTTTTTTTTTTGAGTTCTTGTTTCTTCACTCTGTTCTGGTTTGAATGTTCCTTTCTTCATTTTGCTCCAAATCATTGATTTGAGAATCGATTTCCTTCCTATCACTGTTGGTTCCCTGTACATTTTCCTTTATTTCACTTTTTATAGCCTTCACTTTTTTTTTAAGATTTTATTTATTTATTTTTAGAGAGGGACGGGAGGGAGAGAGAGAGACAGAGAGAAACATCAATGCGTGGTTGCTGGGGGACATGGCCTGCAACCTAGGCATGTGCCCTGACTGGGAATCGAACCTGCGATGCCTGGTTCGCAGCCCGTGCTCAATCCACTGAGCTACACCAGCCAGGGCAGCCTTCACTTTTTATAGCCTTCACTTTTTCTTCTATTTTTCGACCATACTTATCCAATTCTGTAAGCATCCTAATTACCAGTGTTTTGCACTCTGCATCTGATAGGTTAGCTATCTGTTCATCTCTTAGTTGTATTTTTTCTGGAGCTTTGATCTGTTCTTTCATTTGGGCCATACGTTTGTCTCAGTATGCCTGTTACATGGTAAGGGGTGGAGACTTTTAGGTATTCACTATGGAGGGGACAATTCACATTGCTGAGTTGCCACACTGCATGTGGAGGAGAATCCAGAGAGTGAACAGTGCCGCTTGTTGAGCTCTCTGCCAGGTCAGTCACTTCTCCCACTACCCACAAGCAAATTGGGCCCTTCTGGTGCTGATTCCAAAGTGGGTGGATTTTTGTCCATTCTAGGAATTTGTGGGTCTTTACAATGAATTGTCCTGTGAGGGACACTGTCTCAAGTCCCACAGCTTTTTTGCAGTCAGAGGTTTTGAGGGTTTGTTTCCCTACACTGGAACCCTGCGTTGCGTGGTCTGTCTCACTCCCAAATTTTTCTGCCAGGTGTATCCACATGTAAATGTAGGGCCGCCGTAACCCTGGCTGGCGTAGCTCAGTGGATTGAGCGCGGGCTGCGAACCAAGCATCGCAGGTTCGATTCCCAGTCGGGGCACATGCCTTGGTTGCAGGCCATGTCCCCCAGCAACCGCACATTGATGTTTCTCTCTCTCTCCCTCTCCCTTCCCTCTCTAAAAATAAATAAGTAAAATTAAAAAAAAATGTAGGGCCGCCGTTTCCACAAGCCTCCACCTTACCTGCCCTGGTCCCTCAGCTGCTGCCTTGCCTCATGTCCTCTCTACCCAGCTGCCTACCTGCTCCTCTCCTACCGGTCTGCATGAATATTTCTTCTTTAAATCCTTGGTTGTCAGACTTCCATACAGTTCGATTTTCTGTCAGTTCTGGTTGGTTTTTGTTTTTAAATTGTTTGTTGTCCTTTTCATTGTGTGAGGAGGCACAGTGTATCTAACTGTGCCTCCATCTTGGCCAGAATCAACTCTTTCTTCAAAGCTCAAATATAGTTCTTTTCTGCTTAGTTGGTTTGGGTATGTTGTTTAATTTTACAGAAATCATTTTAGTCTCCTGGAAAATTGCAAGGTTGCCAATGAAACGCCATTGTTTGGGTAGGGACTAGAAATCATTCTGCATATGTGATAGCAGTCATCACAGACTCCGTAGTAAATGCATCCAGGGTTCTCAGCTATTCTAAGAGGCATTGTGGCTGGAAGGCTTTTTCTTTGCCCTGGTCAGGATTTAATTGTTATCAGCCAATCTGAGGTGATACACAGGTTTGTATATTTTGTAAATGCTGTCCAGGTCATTGTGATTTACACTCCTAGTGTTATAAGAACAACCATAGTAGTTAAAAATCACTAGTCCTTGACTTTCTCGGATTGAAGTCACTTGGATGGTGGCATAATCAACTTTATACCAGATAAAAATAATGTGTTGTAGTGAAAAGAGTGTGGCCCTTGGTTTCAGTCTGACCCGGGTTTCTCTTTCTCAGTTCTGTGGCCCTGAGCATGACACCTCACTTTCCTAAGCCTCAGTTTCCTCATCTGTGAAATGGGGCTTATAAAACCTACATAGTTAGGTTATGATGATGGGGGAGAATAAATCACGCTTAGTATTAATGCCAGGTACAAGAGAGAAGGATGCTCAATCAGCAACTTGTAGGAGAGATGTGCTGGAAAAAATTATCACCAGGGGGCAGCATAAAACTACTACGCTGATCCATGTGGAGTTAATCATAACTCCAGGCTTAAATATGTTGCAGTGCAAAGTAAGATTTCTGGTTCCTTTGCCTGGACATCAAACACAGACCTAGCTTTGCTGTTTACCACTGTTTCACCCCTTGTATGACTTAATATTGACATGACTATATACTGTAACTAGACTCTCTTTCCATCACCTAGCAAAACCTTAATGCATTGAAACTCCTGCCAAACTCCAGAAACTACCATTCCTTTAGAACTTAAATGCAGAAATAAGTCAGTTGGGTTCAAAAATATTATTGAGGTCCATAGGCTCTAGAGCCAAAATCCAGCCTTAGCTTCTTCCAGCCATGTGACCTTAAGGATAGTAATGTAAAGTGGGTATAATAATAATAATAGTTATGACCTCATAAGATTATTTTGAGTATTAAATGCATTAATGCATGTAAGGTACTTGGAACATTGCTTAGCACATAGTACATGTTCAGTATCCATTATCCATTATTATTCATATTACTGTTCCAGGTCTTATGTGGGAGCCAGGAATACAGAGATAAATAAAGTCTCTGCAATCAGACCTAACTGGTATAGCTCAGTGGACTGAGCATGGGCTGCAATCCAAAGGGTCACTGGCTCAATTACCAGTCAGGGGACATGCCTGGATTGCGGGCCAGGTCCCCAGTGGGGGCCACATGAGACGCAACCATACATTGATGTTTCTCTCCCTCTCCCCTTCCTTCTCTCTAAAAAAAAAAATATTTTAAAAAAGTCTCTGCGATCATCAAGGAAGTGAGTGTGGTGGAACCAGTGTGCAGATCATTTCAGTATGCTCTAAGTGCAGCTATAGAGGCATTGCAGGGGAAAGACACTTAACGGTCTGCCTCTATTATATAAAGTATAGTGGTCTCCTGGAAGAAGCCTGGTATAATGGCAAGTGTGTATGCTGGTGTCAGATCAGCTTTGGTTTGAATCCTGTTTCCACTAATGGTATAACTAGGGGCAGCCAACATCTTGCAGCGTTAGTTTTTCCATTTCTAAAGATGGGATGAAGTTTCTGACCTACATGTTGGAAGTGCCATTACATGGCAGGACTGCCATCTAACGTGCTCCTAAGAAGGAAAGCAAGGATTTTTTTAAAGAAAGTTAGATGAGCCCTGACTGGTGTAGCTCAGTGGATTGAGTGCCGGCCTGTGAACCAAAGGGTTGCCATTCAATTCCCAGTCAGGACACAAGCCTGGGTTGCAGGTTAGGTCCCCCAGTAGGGGTCACATGAGAGGCAACCACACATTGATGTTTCTCTCCCTCTCTTACTCCCTCCCTTCCCCTGTGTCTAAAAATAAATAAATAAAATCTTTTTAAAAAGTTAAATGAACTTAGACTCAGAATCTAGCTGTATGTTGCTTAACCCTTCTGTGTCAATTTTCACATGTTTTCTCATTCATATCTACCTTGCCCGTGGTTGTTCTGACAGAGTTCATTTTTATGTCAAGTATGTGTGACATACAGAGGTGCTATGCAATAAATAATAGCTTCGTTATCTTTATAACAAAGGCTTCTTCTGTCATTGTTTAAAGTAAAAAACTTATATACTATGTTAATTTCAGTGTTCTTTTAAAGAGCCTCAGTTTCATGAAAGGAATCAAAAAAGACTAGGCACTTGATTGGACACATAGATAATTCTACCTGCATTTACAAGAGAGGCTTTTTTGAAAAACTATTTTATTCAGTCTCATATAATCTTAAGTTTTAATAAACTATAAAGTTCAGTTACTAACCTTCCTGATTTCTGACCAAATACAGGTCAGCTTCTTTTACATGACCTCTTCTTCTCTTCTTTCCTCATAGGTCTTTCAGAGCCTTGAAGACCACCATTTGGAAGTGGTGGCTTTTTTCAGGGAAAATGGCTTCCATGGCCTTCTTGCCCATGACTCCGAGTATGCTCTCTACAATATTCCATTTTACTACAGTTCCCATGCTCTGAAGCTGAGCTGGAATGGGAAGAACCTCACTACCAACCAGTTCCTGATGCAGGAGGTAGCCAAGCAGCTGGGCCTGAAGCGGGTGAATTTTCCCATATTTGCTGCGCTGCTAGGTAGGTAGTCCACAGAACAGACTCCAGTGATTAAATTTCCCTTCCAGTGTTAAGAGATGAAGAACAGAGCCATTTAGCCTGTCATTATTTGTTCTGAAAGTCCTCATGCCAATACTGTGCTTCTGGATTTCTTATTAGAAACTTAGCATGTTTATCTTATGAATTAATGCAGGATATTCCAGAACATTATTTTTATTCATGTGAACTCTTTCATTATATTCCATAACTATTTTATTCAGACTACTGTCTTAGGCCAAATGTTTTACTAGCCCTAGATAGCTTTTCTGAACATACAGCAAACGTGAAAGAATTTTGTAGTGAAAATCCTATATCTACCTCCTGTTTTCTGCCATTAACATTTTATTATACTTGCTTTATCATTTATCTATCCATTGCAGCCATCTGTCCATCTGTGTTTTAAAGACATATTTCAAAGGAAATGGTAGATAGTTGATTATGTTTTGAGTTGGTTTTCCAAGTATTGACAGCATGAAGGTTAATATCTTGTCTTGGGTATGAACTCTTATTTATAATGCCAAAGGAGTTGAGCTTGGATAATTGAATGAAGTCAGCAAAAGTTTTGGAATTACGCCTTGGGTAAATCCCTGAGGTATTAACTCCCTGGTTTCAGTCTCCTTCTCTGTGAAAGGGAATATCACCATATGATGTTACTGATAAGATCAAATGAAAGGAGATCTATAAAATGCCCAGCATTTATTAGGTAGGCAGTAATGGGTGGTTGCTATTATAAGACAGGATGACTAGGTAATAGAAAATGGCATGGGCTTTGGAGTCACTCCTTAGCTTCTTTTCCTGGTGTGGGCACTTATTAAATATGCCATCTTAGGCTGTCACCAAACTTGTCCAAACCTCAATTTCTTTATCTGTAAAATGGGGAAAATAATACTACCATATGTGGCTATTATAAAAATGATACATATAATGCACATGATACGTAGTAGGGAATCAACACATTGCTACTGTGGTCATTATATTAAGAATATCGGCCTGTGTAGACTATTGATTATTTTTCTCTCCCAGAAGCCCTTCCATGCTTGGAGGTTTTACAAACACATTTATACAATCAATAAATGACAAATGTACTTTATAGGTAACCACATTCTCCCAGATGAGGACCTGGCTGCTTTTCACTGGAGCCTCTTGGGACCAGAACATCCCCTCGCATCACTTAAGGTAATGTACCCCATTTCTTTTGTTTTATTTTTAAGATTTTACTTATTTTCAGAGAGAGGGGGAGGGAAGGAGAAAGAGAGGGAAAGAAACATGGATGTGAGAGACAAACATCTCACATGTGCCCAACTAGGGACCCGGCCCACAACCCAGGCATGTACCGCAACTGGGAATCAAATCTGCAACCCTTTGGTTCACAGTCCAGTGCATGATACACTGAGCCACACTATCCAGGGCTACATTTCTTGTGTATACATCCATATCTAGGGGACATTAGGTTTTTTTTTTTTAATATTTTATTTATTTATTTTTAGAGAGGTAAGGGAGGGAGAAAGAGAGAAACATCAATGTACGGTTGCTGGGGGCCGCGGCCTGCAACCCAGACATGTGCCCTGACTGGGAATCGAACCTGCGATGCTTTGGTTCGCAGCCCGAGCTCAGCCCACTGAGCTACGCCAGCCAGGGGGACATTAGGTTTTGATTGCAGTTTTGACAGAATAATTATCTTTTATCAGGTTTAAAATATTCCAAATACTTACAAAAATTTATAATTATGATCAATACCCTTTAAAAAGGAAAAACTCCATTTCCCACCTTCTGTATAGGAGAAAACTGAGTTCTTCCCTCCCATGTCTTTCTTTTCTGTGTGTCTCCTTTACTTTCACAGTACTACCATACTCAAGCAGTGTGCGTCACTTCTGATACTTCTGGTTTTCCGCACATCAAGCAATTCTGTGCAATAGTATCTGGGTATCCTACAATTGAACTCGGTTTTGACACAGTCTGCCTTGAGATGGCATTGGATTCACAGGTTAAGGGCTCAGACCCATAAAACTGCCCCACCCCACAATTTGAAACACCAGTTGCATGCCTGGTTGTCACCTGGACTTCTAACCAACCCACTATCGATTGGAAGGTTCCACAACCCTTGCCTCTTGGGTCCGATTAATTTTGCTACAGCAGCTCACAGAAACTTACTTGCATTTACCATTTTATTAAATATATGACAAAAGATACAGGATAAACAGCCAGATGAAGAAGTACAGAGAGTGAAGTCTGGGAGGGTCCATAGCTGAGGAGCTTCTGTCCCCCTGGAGTTGGGCTGCCTCATCCTCCCAGGGTAAATGTGTTCAACCCAGAAGCTCTCTGAAACCCATACTTTTGGGGTTTTATGGCAGCTTCATCATGTAGACAGGATCAGTCATTAACTCCATTTTCAGCCCTTCTCCTTTTTTAAGAGAATGGAAGTAGGGCTAAAAGTTCCAAGCTATTAATCATGACTTGTTTCTGGTGACCAGCCCTCACCCAGGAGCCATTCAGGAGGCTACCCAGAGTCAGCTCAACAGAACAAGAGTTGCCCTTACTGCTCTTACCACTTAGGATCCTCAAGGGGTTCAGAACCCTGTGTCAGGAACTGGATGCAGAGACCAGTATATATTTTCTGTTATCTCGCACCCTTAATATCTTAAGGATTTGTACAAACCTATGCAGAAAGATACTAATACCCCAATAAATGAACTAATGAACAAAGGACAGAAACAGACAACTCACAAAAGATGAAATAAACTGGTCAACAGTGTGACTAAATGTTGAACCTCCCAAGTGATCACACATGCAGATTAAATGAACAGTGTGATTTTCTAAAACTAACAGTTGAGTAAATATTTAAAAAGTAATGTACCCTTTTCTATCAAGGCTATGGTGAGATCGATACTCTTCATACACTTCTGCTGGAAGTGTTAAGATGGTGATTGTGCCCTGGCTGGTATAACTCAGTGGGTTGAGCGTCACCCTGTGAACCAAAGGGTCATTGGTTTGATTCCCAGTCAGGGCACATGCCTGGGTTGTGGGCTAGGTCCCTGGTGGGAGATGCAGGAGAGGCAGCCACGCAGTAATGTTTCTCTCCCTTTCTCCCTCCCTACCCTTATCTAAAAATAAATAAAATATTTTTTAAAAGTTGGCGATTGTATTATATTTCTCTAGTTCTTTTATTCTCCTAGACAGTTATTTCACACCTTTTCCTCTCTCCTCAAGCCTCTAATGCCCCCTCCTCCTTGTTTACCCTCAGCTCATGACCTGGCTTCCTGTTTCACTGAGACAATTGAAGCAATGGGACAAGAACTTCCATAAGCTCCCACCCTTTTATTTTCTTTCCTGCATGACCAAAATGCTCTGTACCCAAATGCTCTGCCTGCCTCCTGTTAACTGTGGATGACCTGTCCATGTTCCTATCTAAGGCCAACCCTGCTCCACTCTTACACTAGATCCCATCCCCTCTAGCTAATTTAAGGGCATTGCTTCAATTCTGCCCTCTTTCTCCTGCCTGAATTTCTCTTCACTGGCTCTTTCCTATCAGATGTATAAGCATGCATTCATGTTAAATAAAACAAAACCTGCACTTGACCTCACTCCCTTCACCCAAGCTCCTGCTCCATAGTTTTTCTTCCCTTATATCAAACTCTTCTGGACACCTGTTTACTATCTCCTTTCCCTGTTCTTGTTTCAATCTGCTTTGCTGAAATTGCTCTTGACAAAGTCTCCAGTGACCTTGATGTTAATAAATCCAATGGCCAGCTCTCAGTTTTTGTCTTACTTGACCAGTCAGCATTATATGACTCAGTTGCTTACTCCCTCTTCCATAGAACATGTTCTTCACTTGGATTTAAGGACATTCCTCTCTTCTGGTTGCTTTCTACTTCACTGGCTGTTGCTTCTGACTCCTTTGCTGCTTCCCTGTCTTCTTCTCAACCTCTTTTTTGTTTGTTTGTTTTAAAAGATTTTATTTATTTATTTAGAGAGAGGGGAAGGGAGGGAGAAAGAGATGAAGAGAAACATCAATGTGTGTTGCCTCCCACATGGCCCCCACCAGGGACCTGGCCCGCAGCCCAGGCATGTGCCCTGACTGGGTATCAAATCAGCTACCCTTTGGTTCATGGCCTGAGCTCAACCCACTGAGCTGTACCAGCCAGGACTGTTTCTCAACTTCTTAACTTTGAAATGTCCCAGAGTCCTATACTCAGTCCTTTCTCTTCTGTCTATAGATACTGCTTTGGTGAATGATTTCTTCTGGTGTCATGACTTTAAATACCATGTATCCAATGATGACTCCTAAATATATGTCTCCAGCTTTGACTTCCCCTTGAACTTCAGATTCTAATATGATCTAAATATTTCAAAGAAATATGTCCAAATGTAAACTCCTGATCTTTCCCCTAAACCTGTTACTCCCATAGCTTTCCCCATTTTCCTTAGTTGCAACCCATCCTTCTATTTGCTCAGCTCAAAAACCTTGGTGTCATCCTTGACTTTTCTCTTTCTCATGGCCCACATCTCCTCTATCAGCAAATACCATCAGTTTTCCCTGGTACTGTTACAGAACAGACCCAAGGGGGGTGTATGATATACTATTATCAAAAGGACCCCTCGCTAGGTTGGCTATGCCCACCGCCAGAGGAAAGACATCTCTCAATACCAGAGATTTGTGAAAAGGAAAGGAAATATTTATTTAAAGCTATACAGACTTAGAGTAGTGACCTAATGTCTTCATTAAAATATTAAAGTCCTTTAGGATACCCACAGATGCACAGCCCTTCCTTCTCCCTCTGTATCCTCTGTATCCTCCCTCCAGGGTACTGTATCGCAGGAAAAGAAATAGACGTCCATGATTCAGGCTCCTGGCACCATCAGCTGTGTTGCCGCCATGATCTCCAGTTAATCCAAAGCCATGTGGCACCTTCTCATGGCCCACCAGCAAGAGTCCTTTCACCCCTTTTCTTCTAGGCAAAGTCTCTCCTGTTTCCTAAGCCACATGGCAAAAGGGAGCACCCCAAAGCCATGTGGTCCCCACTCTGCCAAAGCCACGTGGTTCTCTCCTCGCATGGTTGCCGAGTCTGGGTTTAAATCCCTGTGCCAACCTTCCTCCACACACGCATTTCCGACTCCTCCTACAGTCAGTTATACCTGCCAGCATTCCTGTATCCTTCCAGCTTTACTGGGCTGCCATCATAAGTCTGGGCAGGCAGGGCCCCATGTCATGGAACCAATCTTCTCCAAGGTTTCTCGCAGGCGCTGTAACCAGGGGGAGCTGCCCCCCAGTTATGTCTTGGGTGGAGGTCACTTCCATCCCCCTGGCTCAAAGCATGGCCACAGCTATTTAACATATCTACGAAACCAGTTAAAGGTTATAGATATGTTAAACAGTCATCCCAGAGGTTAGCTGCAAAGGTGTTGCTATACAAAACAGCTCTGCATGTTCCTGCTCCATGTGTCCCTTCCCCCAACTCACACCTGTGGGGGGAGGGGGAAGGACATCCTATATATCTTTCTAATATTTCCTGGACACCTTCAGTTCTGGACCCCATTCCAAATCCCTATTTGGGGCCCCCCTCTTGGCTGCACCCTGTTACGATACTACGCTGATCAAGCCACCATTCTTTCACGCCTGGATTATTATCATAGCTTATTAATCATTGGTCTTCTGCTTGCACTCTTTTCAGCCACCCGCTTCTCCCAAGTCTATTCTCAAAGACAACAGCCACAGTGATTCTTTTAAAAACTGACTCAGCTCGTGACTCCACTCTATTCAAAATTCTCCAGTGATTCTTTATGTCATTCACCAAATCTCTACCATGTCCTACAAAGTCTTGTACTAACTGACCCCCTATCATAGCTCTGATCTCACCTTCCTTTTTCTTTTGCTCTTCAAACCTTTGCACTTACCATTCCTTCTACTTGGAGGGCTTTTTCCTCCCACACAGCTATTTCCTCACTCTTATAGGTTTTCTCAAATGCCGTTTTCTCTGTGAGGCCTTTCTTGACCACCCAATTTAAGATTTTGTGCAGGCACACACACATACACTCACTAGCATGCCTTAGCCCCTTTTCTGCTTAGACTCTCTCCATAACACTTAATCTACATCAAGCACACTATACATTTTACTTATTTATTCTGTATGTTTGATTCCCTTTATCCTATCCCAATACACCTACAGCAGCTTCCATAAGGGCAGCGGCTTGTGTTTATTTTGTTTGTACCCCTGGTGCTTAGAACAGTGCCTGGCACAAAATAAGCAGTAAATATTTGTCGAAGGAATGAATGTTACAGCCTTTTGCCTAAACCTTTCACATAAAAAGTCTTTAAGAAGTTGATACCCTTTGCCTCACTAATTGCCATTTTAGGAAGCTTGTAATTACATAATTGGAAAGTGGGCAACAAATCATACCTGTATTTTATCACGGCATTAAAAAACCTTTATTTAAATAATTTTCAAGCATCACAAAAGAAGAGAAGATAATATAATTGTATAGTGAGCTACCATTGAAATAGCTTCCAGCTGCAATAGTTATCAATATGTGGTCACACTTGCTAGGGTTATTTTGCTGCTGTTGCTAATGTATTTTATTTTATTTTAATCTATTACAGTTGTCCTGATTTTTCCCCCTTTACTCCCCTCCACCCAGCACCCCCATTCCCTCAGGCAGTCTTACTATTGTTGTTCATATCCATGGGTCATGCTTATAAGTCCTGTGGCTGTTCCATTTCCTATACTGTACTTTACATCCCCTTGGCTATTGTGTAACTACCTATTTGTACTTCTTAATCCCTTCACCTCTTCACCCATTTCCCCACACCTCCTCCCATCTGGCAACTTTCCAGTAATTAAAATCTTTTCTTTTGCTTTTGACAGTCTCCCTTTATCTTTAACCTTTGGCCTTTTAATAATGATGTGTCTTGGAGTGGGCCTCTATGCATCTACCATAATTGGGGTTATCTGTGTTTCCTGGACTTGCATGTCTATTTCCTTCACCAAATTAGGGGAGTTTTCTTTCACTATTTTTTTAGATAGATTTCCAATTTCTTGCTCTCTCTCTTCTCCTTCTAGCTCCCCTATGATTTGAATGTTGAAATGATTGAAGTTGTCCCACAGACTGCTTACTCTATCCTTGTTTTTCTTTTCTTTTTTTTTGGGGGGGGGGATTCTTTTTTCTTCTTGTGGTTCTGGTTGGTTGTTTTTTGCTTCCTTGTGTTCCAAAACATTGATTTGATTCTTGGTTTCATTCACTCTACTGTTGTTTCACTGTACATTGTTCTTTATTTCAATTAGTGTCTCCATCATTTCTAACTAGATCTTTTTTATGCTGTTAAGTTCCTCACTAAGTTCCTTGAGCATCCTTATAACCAGTGTTTTCAACTCTGCATCTGATAGATTGCTTATCTCCATTTTGTTTAGTTCTTTTTCTGGAGTTTTGATCTGTCCTTCCATTTGGGCCATGTTTCCTTGTCTAATTTTGGCAGCCTCCCTGTGTTTGTTTCTATGTATTAGTTAGAGCTGCTGACTTCATGTCTTGGTAGTGTGGCCTAATGTAGTAGGTGTCCTCTATGGTCCAGTGGCACAGCCTCCCCTATCACCCAAGCTGGTACCTGAGTTGCACCCTTCATGTGGGCTGAGTACACCCTCCTCTTGTAGTTGAGTCTTGCTTGCTGTTGGTAGATCAATGGGAGGGACTTACCCAGGCCAGTCAGCTGCAAGGAAAGGCTGTGACCACTGACCTCCAACCTCCGCCCTCCATGGAGGATCAGCTGTGCAGGGGCAGGGTGGTGGTGTTCTGACATGGTCTTCATGTGTTCACTGGGTGCACAGGCTCTGGGGTTTCCTGGGTGGTGCAGGGCAAGGTCGGCCCCCACCTGTGTTTTGCCCAGGGCCACCCTGCCTGAGCTATAAAGCAATCTGAGATGGCTTTTACTTGTGTTGGACTTGGAGATTCCCAGGTGAAGCCAAGCTGTGACTTCAATCTGACTGCAGTAGGGCTCACTGAAGCCAGCTGTTGCGTATTTGATAGGATTTAGGAGCAAGACCAGCCATTCTTATGGAAAAGCAGCTTGGGTGGACCCATAATGAGTGGATTCAGGCCTCTGTGGATCTCTAAGGTGGCTCACACAGTGTTCGCCAGGTTGATGGAGTCTCAGATATGGCACCAACCTGCCTGCTCTGTGGGGGGAGGGCTCAGCAAAGGGACAATGTTCTCTGCTTGCTCCCCCAGCTAGGCACCTCAGTCTCTCCCTGTATACTACTGGTGCCCCTCAGGCTGCCAGCCCGGTGCTGGGACTCAGAGGGCATGAGTCTGAGTAGATGAGTCCTTGTGTGGGTTCTTTAAGAGAAACTGCATAGGGCTGCAGAGGCCTCCTCCACCAACTCAATCTCTGCTGCTTTTCAGAACCAGAAGTTATGAAGACTTATCTTCTTAACACTGGAACCCTGGGCTGGGTGGCCTGGTATGGGTCTGGGACTCCTTTTTCCTGAGATATCCATCCCAAATATTTATCCACGTGGGTGTGGGGCCAGCCCATTCCACATTTGTGCCCCCTCCTACCAGTCTGGATGGTTGTGGTTTCTTTAATTCCGTAGTTGTCAGACTTCCATTTAACTCGATTTCTGATGTTCCTCAGTGTTGGTTGTTCTATATTTTTATTGTAATTTTTTAAGTATTTTTATTCATTATGCTATTACAGTTTCCCCAATTTTCCTCCTTTATCCCCACTCGGCCCTGCATCTCCCAACCTTCCAGCATTCCCCCAACTCTTCAGCATTCCCCCTCCTTAGTTCATGTCCATGGGTAGTATGTGTAAGGTCTTTGAGTTCTCTGTTTCTTATACCATTGTTTACCTCTCCCCATCTGTTTTATGCCTACTAATTATGCTTCTTCTTCCCTGTACCTTTCCCCCCATTCCTCCCTTCCCCCTCCCCACTGCAATCCCTCCATGTGATGTCCATTTCTCTCATTCTGTTCCTGTTCTAGTTGTTTGCTTAGTTTTTGTTTTCGTTTTTTTATATTTTTAATATATTTTATTGATTATGCTATTACAGTTGTCCCATTTCCCCCTTCACT
>PVIA01010290.1:0-52964 GCA_004024845.1 Tonatia bakeri | reverse complement strand
AGTTCAGAAATTGTATTCTTCATTTCCTCTTGGCCTTTGTTGATAGTTTCTATTTCCTTTTTCATATTGATATAGTTTGCAGTGAGATCAATGTAGCTTCCCTGTAGTTTCTGGAAGCTCATTGTGAGCTCATTGAACTTCCTTATAATCATTGTTTTGAACTCAATATCTGATAGTTGAGTTGCCTCTATTTCATTTAGCATTCCTTCTGAGGCTTCCTCCTTTCCCTTCATTTGCGGATTGTTTCTTTGTCTTCTCATTGTTCCTGAGACTCTTCTTGTTAACCTCTGTTTCTTAACTTGACCTGTTCTGGTTCTTTGTGTTTATGGTGTGAACTTCTGTGGCAGAATACCTGTGAGGATCAGTGGTGTAGTCTCTTTTGGGTATCCTGGTGTTCACAGCTTCCCCCTACTCTTTTTTGTGATCAGTTGGAGGAGTAAGGCAAAATGGGTTAAGACAGCGAACCAGTATTCTATGATATTTACAGTAGCAGCCAGTAGAGAAGAGGTGGGAGATCCTTTGGCTATATATAGTGTAAACTGTGATCTTCTGCCCCACTATCCACGTTTTAAAAAGTATGGAAAGATAAGACTCTTAGTGGAGAGGAAAGTGTTGTTAGTTGGATCTACAAAGCTATGAGACAGCAAGAGGTCAGATTCTGAGATAAGGTAGGAAGAAAGAATAGTAAATAGGGGTAGTGTGTAAAAGAATAGATAACCCCTACGTTAGTAGAGTTTTGGAAATTGCGAAGTGAGCCAAGATCTGTGAGGGGTGTTAAGCTGTATTTACAAGTGTATGGAATAAGTCTTATTTATAGTGATATTGAAGCAACAGTCTTGCGGCAGATTCTATGAGATCTAGACAACAAGAATAAGGAGCATAGAATCTTGAGTGGTATACCAATAGGACCCAAGTGAGGGACAGTAAATTATTAACACATTGTGAATGAGATAATAGGGGGAACCTATCAATTGACAGTATAACCAGCCAAGCAAAGAAGATTATGTAGAAAGAAAAGAAACTACTATTGAAATAAAAAATGTCAGAAAAGAGAAAAAGATAATATAAATTTGCATGCAAAAACAAAACAAACAACAACAACAACAACAACAAAAAAGAAGAGAAGATGTATTGCAGGAGAGATAGATTTGGAGCAGAAGTAATAACACTAAGATGGATGGAAAAGAATCATAGGGAATTGAGAGATATAAAAATATTAAGAATTTAAAAAAATAAAAAGTAGCTTAATAAACAAAAACAAGATAAAATCAAACAAACAACATCAGCAGGATAAGGGGAAAAAAGAAAAAAGAAAGAAAGAAAAGAAAAGAAGAAGAAAACACACACACGCAGAGAGAGAGAGAAAGAAAGAATAAACAAAGAAACAACAACAACAAAAGCAAATTTAAAAAAAAAAAACTTTTGTTGGTTTCTGACTGGCCAAATCAGTCTTTCTGGTCATGCCAGCACTAGCAGGCTGAGGAGCGAGCGGTTAGACTGCGTTTCCCCTTTCTAAGACAGAACTCAGTCAGACTCAGGGCTGGCCACCAGCTTTTCCCAGAAACGATTGCGGTCTCTGTCTGGTTTCAGGGTGCAAGCTGTGGAGGTGGCAAGGGGTTGCGCCCCTCCCCCCGTTTCGCCACCACGGGCTCTACGCTCAGCGGAGCCCCTGCCTCTCTTCCGGGTTCCCAGTGCCTGGGCCGGGACTGCGAGGAGCCCTGTACTTCCCCTTGTAGGCTCTACGTTCTCAGGAAGCACCGTCTCTCCTCCGGTTTCGAGATGCACCATCCAGGGTTTGGGAAGGGTCGTGCCCTTCCCTTTGCCCCTGCTATGGACCCCAGGACCCCAGAATAGCTTTGTCTTTTCTGGGTTCTCTGTTTGAGTGAGGAATCCGGCAGGGCGCGCGCCCACGCCAAATTGTCTCAACTCCGGAAGCCCTTCCCTTGTTCCTGGCCGTGGGGTCTCAGTCTCCCCCAAAACCACACACTCCCCTGGTTGGGGGCGTGGGCTCCCACAGGAAGGCCTCCACTCCCATGGCAAGGTCTCTCTTGGTCCGGCAGACTGGGTACTCACTGTTCCCCAGAAAGTTCGTGGGTGCACACAGCTCCTGCGCTTCAGCTTCCCAAGCCTTGACTGGGGACAGGGTCGGAGCAGCGACTCCGCTCTCCCCAGGCACCCAGAGACAGACCCAGGAGCGCCGGCGCTCTCAGCGCCTAGCACAGGTCCCTTTTGTTCCCAAAGCCGGCCTCTTACCGTCTGTTCATTCAATATCTGGATAACTTCTGATGCCCTATTTTCATAAATGTTGCGATATCGGTGGTCTCCTGCTCTGTTTCTTCTCAGATCGGCCAAATTCTCCCTCGAGCACTGGAGAGGGGGATCAGGACTCCTCCTCCAATGCTGCCATCTTCCTCTCCTTACTTGTGATATGTTAAGTGAATTCCAGTTTCACGCACTTCAGTAATATATAGTATGTTTTTGATGTTTTGTAGTTGTTATTAGAGTAAAAATGTCTTGTTATTTTCAGATGTTATTTGTCAACTGCCACAGATCTATAGTAAAACTAATTTTACCATATTGAGCTAAAAGTTTTTACAGTGCCTCACATGTAGTGCTCAATAAATATTGGCTATTATTGTCAAAGACCTCTTAAGAACTTTCTTTCTAGAAAAGTACACATATGTATGTCTTCAACCAAGCATGCAACTTTAGACCCTTTATGGGCAATATAAAGCCCGTATATGAACCCTCTTAACTAGGACCATGTTAAAGAATCCCTGCTGTAACTGAAGAAATCTCTTTTTACCCTTGAATGCAGTTGAATCATGTTTGTTGTTCAGGGTAAGAAGTGCTAATTCTCATTTTCACTTGATATCTTTAGTATTAAGGTAAAATAAATGCAGTCTTCATGTAACTGCCTCTTTAAATGACTGAGTAATTTAATACACAGTTTTATGGTATCATCTTGACTGGTGATGCTCATATTAATTGGGGGATTGACTCCCACCTAAACATATTTAACTAGGCAGACAGCTAGAAGTCCATTGTGATGGTTCAGAATTTGCACCCATTCTCATCTTCCATTTTTCCAGCTCCCTTGAACTTTGTGTATTATTGTTTAAGACGTTTGGCTCCCACTGCCGTTGCTGCCGCCACCACCACCACCACTTCCAAATCTATGAATAACCCAGCTGCAGTAGCCATCAGGGTCCTAGATGTTACAATGTGACAGAGGATAATAAACTAAGGTAGCGATGGATTAGAGAACTAGATTACCAGATTGTATTCAATTCCAGGGCCATGTTTAAAGGGGCTATTGAGCCTTGACTGGTATGGGTCAGTGGGTTGGGTGTTGTCTAGCAAATGGAAAGGTTGCCAGTTGCATTCTTGTCAGGGCACCTGCCTGGGTTGTGGGCAGGACCCCCTGTTGGGGGTATGCAAGAAGCAGCTGATCAGTGTTTCTCTCTCACATTGATGTTTCTCTCCCTTTTTCCCTCCCTTCCTCTCTCTCAAAAATAAATAAATAAAATCTTCATAAAGAAATAAATAGGCTGTTGAACAAGTCCAGAAGACAGCAACCAGATGACAAAGGATGTGGCTGTCACATTGTATTAAGAACCATGGTCAGAGCTAGGGAGAAGAGAAGACTAAGGTGGTAATAGGAGACCTGTTACCAGCCAACTGCCTTGTTTACCATTTTAGAGAGGCTGTATGGTGTAGTAATTAACGAGTTTAGAGTTAGACCTGCATTCAATCCCAGCTCTACAGTTTTCTTGCCAATATGACCTGAGGCAAGCACCTTAACCTCTGACCTCAGATTCTTTTTTAATAAAATAGAAATGATAATAGTATCTATCACCTATAGGATTTTTAGGTGTTTTACTGTGTATGAAAAGCACTGCTCAAAATCTAGCATGCTGTAAGTGCTCACTTAATAAATGCATAACATTAAAGATGATGTTTCCTCTCAGACTAAAATCGGAAAAATGAGCGAATGGTGTGGAGAGGCAGGTTCTGGCTTGGCATGAGGAAGAAATGCTGTCCCTGATGTGTCCAAGCGAACACCGAGCAACTGCCGCATCAGAGTTGCGTGGGCGCATGCTGCCGTTTAGCAACGGGTCACAGTCTGAGCTCCCTTTCCAGTGTCTAAGACTTTCATAAGGCAGACCTAGAGGAAAGCTGTTTTATTAACATGGTTGTTTGTGTTACAGAATTAAATCCCAAGGAGTTGGGCTTTGAAATATCTAGTTTAACATAATAAGATTTTTATTGGCTTCTTTAGTTACACTATTTACAAATTGAGAGAACTTGCTAAAGATCACTGGTATGAGTGATATTATTAGAATTAAATGTGAGTCATAGAGGGTTCCAGTATTTTGTCATTGAAGGGAAGCTAAGCAGATGTTAGTTATTAATTAGCACCCTGAGAAAATTTAATTAGATTTTAAGAATACAATGAAAGGGCCAGGGTTTTTTTAAATGCATCACAGATGCTATTTAAGTTCCACCTGAAACAATTTGGAGTGAACCTAATAATATTTTTGTTTTTCTAGAATTTATATTCAGCCTCTTCTAAAAATACTTTGAAGCAGTGGCTTAGATCATACTAGATAGGTGAAGAAAGAAAAAAGAGCTAAAAGACCTTCCTTCCCACATCAGTTCAGAGAGCCAAGTAATATATCTTCATATTAACCACTGTTGCTCTAAGGGAAATTATGCAGAGAAAGAACTTTTATATGTAGAGACACAGGGGTATAGTGAAAGAGTACCTTTATTTAGAGGCAGAAAACCTAGATTTATTTTCTTGTGCTGCTGTTGGCCTGCTTTGTACCTTTTCACAATTATTTTAATTTTAGAAGACTCAGTTACATCAGCTGTAAATCAGGGAATATAACTTGCTTTATTTTCCATACACGGATGATATAAAAGTTAAATAACCTAGTTTCTACGTGAAGGAACTTTCTAAATGGTAAAATATTATTCAAATTTTAATTGTTTTGTGACATGAGAATAGCATTCTGAACCAACACAAAAACTATTTTATGTTTAAGAAGGAAATCATGAGCTTACTTAAAAATAACCGAAGATTCGGGGGACAGGCAATGTGGAGACAGGCGACGTTTCCTTCAGGATCCTCATGTTTTCCTTCTACAGCCATTTTAAAGCAGTAAGAATGACACAGACTCTTTCGGGTCCCTTTATTCCAGCAAGAATTCAATATAAGAAAGTCTTTTACGAGAAAAATAAAATATTTTCATTAGTAGTCCTTTCCAGTCTATATTTGGCATCCCAGACAGTAGCTAACTTTGAGTATTTTGCTTCCAGATAAGTTACATTCTATTTAAAATTATATATGAGCTGCTTAGAAATCTACATTTTTAAAGAAAATTTAAAAAATTAAACAAAGAATTGAAACAACAGAACAATGAACTCCACTTTTATACCCTCATCTAGAGTCACCAAGTGTTGATCTTTACTGTCTCGTCTTTATTGCTTACACACTCCCACGCTCCCTCTTTTGCCAGATTATTTAAAAGTAGGTCGCAGCCGTCAGAAATATGCTGCTTTAATGGTCATTTTATCTGCTGCTCAAATGAAGTAGAGCAGCTTGATTGTTGCAAAGTTTTTGTCGGCTGGCGCCAGCTGTTAATGCTTATTATCTGAAGTCTTCGGTACATTTTACTGCAGGCAGGGATTCTCTGATTAAAGTTATCTTCTTAGTAATCCCTGTGTGATACCTCCTAAACTTCTAAGATATGATCAGAAAAGGAGTATTTGACTACTAACTAGTGAGTTCAAGACCCTACAAACTAATGGCAGTGCTATTCTTGAGTAAAAGTAAACTACTACATTTTTTAAATGCCTTTGTTTTTCTATAACATGCAAAAAAATCAAGTTTTACCTTTTCAAGCAGTTTGGAAAAAGGAAAAACTCAATAATTTTAATGGAACATTTGTTACCATTTGAATATTTCATTGGCCAGAAGGTTTATTTATTGTTATGAATTGATGCTATATGACAGAAAATATGCCCATTGTAATCACTTAGTCTAGGTATGACTACAATCATGAAAGCTATTTCTTTCCTTTTTTGTTCCAGGAGATTTTGACGAATTCACTCAGGATAATAATGACACTGTGTTGAAAAACATAGCAGAAGATCTTCGGAATTGCTTACCTCTAGAAAGCATGCTTCCCTCAGAACATCTAGCCCTCCGAAAAGTAAATGCATTATTAACGTACTCTTAGTACTGCTTGAGGATTCTCCGGTTCTTCCTGCGTCCCATTGCCTCTCCAGACTGATAGTCCTGAATTCCACTTTAAATAATTTTTAATTTGGTGCTTCAACCATGTTCCCAATTCTTTTGAGTCTCTAACCCTCTGGCTCCCCAGTACTATTCATTCAACAAATATTTTTTTCAAGGTGTCTTGTTTGCCAAGCACTCAACCACCTTACCCCACCCCTAGAATCAAGGCCCAGCAGTAATCTGGTCCTGCCTACATCCCTGTCCTGGTTTTCTCTTCCCTGGTCCGTTTTCCTCGCATGTATCAATGGTAAAGTTTACCTCTTTGTTTCTTTCTCCTACTTTTGTATTGCACAGTTTTTGCTTATTCTTCTATTCCTTTATTCCTAGAGTTCTCATTTTTCTTCTCCACACAGCCCCTTCATTCAAGTCCCTTCAAATCCCAACTCCTGTGGGCTACATATGCTATAAATAATGTTTCTTAAAGCAAAGCTAATGATAATAATCTCTTCTCCCACTGACCTGAAACCAACAAGAAGCAAAAAACCATATGTTTTTTGGCATATGGTTTTTTAGTGTGTGAGTCCTGAGCAGAGGAACTAAATCCCGTACATTTTTAACAGTGCCGTGCACATTGTGAACACTGAGCAAATCTTAGTAAACATCTACTCATTCAGAGTGGATTCTCAAAGGAGGAAAATAGTGCATAGTGTTAAAACTGAGAGAAATCTCTGTAATACAGTTTGTGTGTTAATAATAAATAAATCTTACCAGTATCACTATATACCACAATACATAAAATGAGGAAAATATTCATTGCATGTTAATGATTGACCCACAGTTCCCTATCCTGACAGAGTGTTTTTATCTTTCTTTGTTTCCTTCTGATCCTTGTGTAAGGTCACACATTTTGCATACTTGTGATATAGATTTTGTGTAGATGTAGATATAATTTTATAGTTTTCCAAGCAGATAGGATGACAGTTAAAGTAGAAGAAATCAGACATTTTTTCCTTTGTAGCCACTTGCTATTATACAATATAAAATGTACCACAGTTTTAAGAAAGAGCCATTATTTGTGAGCATGAAGTTTTACTAAGATTTTTATTAAGTGAAAACTTTGCCTCTAGGCAAAAATTGCTAAGTATTTTGATGGGTAAATCATTAACATGCAGCACTCAGAATACCCTTCTTATTAGCTAGTGTCATTTCTTGGGAGAAATCTCTCTGGGTATCAGTTTCTTTATTAGTAAAATATACTGCTTCAGATGGACAAGATGGTATCAAAATACTTTCAACTAAAATTTTATGTATTTGTCATAGCCATGTTTTGCATCGTCACAGGTCAAATAAAAAGTTGGCCACTGACAAAATGACCCCCATTTGTGTGATTTCTTTGAGACTCATTACCTGAATGAATGGGTGCAATCCATCAGAGAAGCAGCTGACCCCACAAAATGGGGGCTCCTAATCTGCCCTGGCAGAATGACTCTGGCGGGCACAGCCCAGGCGACAGTGATGAGAGCACAGCCTTAGGCTGGCATCCCGCAGCCACTGGGTGACAAAGCAGTACATTCATGTCAGAGTTACCTTTGCCTTTTATAAAAAGTTGTACCAAATTACCCACTTCTTTTTTTCATTTGTACCATTCCTTCAAATAAAGTAATTTGGTCCCCTCCACCCCTGCAAAAAAAAAAAAGTCTCAGAAATAAAATGTACAAAGAGCACAGTTGCCAGCCTTTCTGTGTCTTGTTGCTGGCAGGATTTTAGCATATGAACCACTGATGTTTTGCCTTATTTAGCAATAAAAAGAGACTTCTTTGTACTTTGTTTCTTTTGATGTGTTTCTTCTCTCCACCAGATACAGCAGCGGCCAGAACCCACAGTTCACGTTGATGCATTCCTTTATGATGAAGACTTTATTGATTCATTATGTGAGGAAGGAAAAATGAGCAGAAACTACTGTATGGTGTGTGGCTCACACCAGACAGCACCTTTAGGTGGGCACTCAAGTATTCAAACCTGATGATTTTGTGTGTACTTCTCCTTAGATATCATGAGTGTGCACATTATTATCAAACTCATTCAGTGTTTTCTGAAAGCAAAAGGCCAAACCTACAGCATGGCCATTACCAATTACTGCAGCCAGGGAAACGAAATAGAAGTATCGTCTAAGGAAGCTAGGCCACTTAGTGTCTCCTGGGAGTGTATCTCTGCTTTTCACAGAAACTGCTTAATCAGAGGTGGCTTTTCAGGTAAAGAAACTAATCACAAGTCACTGAGTATAGGGAAACCGATTTAATGCTGATTTATTTGCAAGAGAAGTATATTAGTTAAATATAGTCAAGGGGCCAAAATGTTCTCCCAATGAAAATATTTTGTGGAATGAACATGAACTCAGATAAGAATGATGGATAATCTTAAGAAAGAGTTTGTTCAGGCCGGGACTTGCCCTGGAGAGTATCTCTGGTCCATCACAGAAAGCCCACACTAGTGACAGAAGTTCTCCTGCATCTCTGCCCCCTCAGATGCAGCACGTGTGTCCCAAATGGCAGACTATACCGACTGCATGCTACTGCTATATTCTGTTAATATATTCTTTGTCCAAACTGGATATGATTGTTTAGGATGTTACTTTAGACATGCTATTTCAATCTCCTTGCTACCTTAGATTAGTAGCCAAATCTAAGGTTGGCTACTTAGATTTATTGCTTAGAGTGGGCTATCCTCCAGATAAGGAAACTTGTGCTCAATACCATTCTCAAAAGTTTACTACTACCAAAGTGGTAACATGTCGCTAATACAAATGTACATGCAATACATGTTGCTAATGCAATATTGTACCTATATTATAATTGGGTATTAAACTTCCCTGATTTGCTGTTTTAAAATTCTTACTTTTAGATAGTATTTATGGTTTCTATTTGAGGTAGTTGAAATTCACAGAATAGAGAAGAACTTAGAAAAAACAGCAGAGAGAAAACCAAAAAGTGAGTTATAACTATAACACTATCAGATCTGATTTATTAAAATTTAGATAAGATTTATAATCTTACGTTCAACAATAAAAATTTGAGGATTAGAATGCATTTTCCCATAAAAATCAGGTTGTAAATAGTGACTGAATACCCATGGCAGCCCAGATAGCTGTAGTGAATATGAAAAAGCTATCACTGTGTGGGACTTTCCTTCCCTTTATGACAGGGGACTTGTCTAGCTACTAATGATGACTGTAGCTCAGGACAGAAGCACTGGTGTGGCAAAGAGGGTAGTGAAGATGAAGATCCTGGAGAGAGAAGGACTACAGTGGTCAGAGCCCGCCTGCCTGTTACTTTTGAGGACTAACCATGCCCTTTATTTTCTTCCAAGTGATTAGCCTGCCTGCTGCCATTTTCTTTGCCACAATCTGTTAGTTATGATCAACATTTCTTTCCTTTCAGATCATTGTTATGTAGATCATAGTGTAGTGAGTCTTTGAGTTACTTCCGTATCAGAAACAGACAGACTTAGGCTCTCCCAGATATTTCATTACAGAAATAATGGATTGAGAAGATGGCATAGGAGACTGGAAATTGTAGCAATTAAACTAAAGAAAATAACAGTTTACGGGATTATTTAAACCTCCTTCAGTACTGCCCCTCTTCTGCAATCCAGAACACATTTTAGTTTGGTTAGGGCTGCCACATTGTGCAACTCCAGAGATGGTCATTCATTTGGTAGTCTACGGTCTGTGCAGCAATATGAGGCAGTTCTGTGGTTGGTTCTGGGGTAAGATGAGAAAGCCAGATGGTATGGGAGTTAGGAAGCAGTCCCAACGAACAATAGGTCATAGGAACAAAAGGAAGTGAGAGGCACAGAGATAGGGACAGGCAGCTGAGTAGCTGTTCCCTGGAGGTCTTTTACATGTTGGAGACTCTAATACAGTTCAGAGTGAATGAGTGAAAAATCATCACGTTAACTTTTTCTAAATAACCTCTGAAGGGCTTTCATTGATTAAAAAAGTAAAAACATGAACTATCCTTTATAAATACAGGTGAAAGATTAAGAAACACAGAATGGAATTATTAATACCCAAGCAAAATATGATGTTCATTCTGTTCTAATTCTCCAGGATTTATTTCTCATTCCTTCTCTCTCATGGAATTGAAGTTCATTTATCATCACGTACTCCCTGATCTGTCGGGAAAGCTCTTGGTTGACGTTGGCTCCAGGCTCGGCACAGTCCTTTACGGGGTAAAGTCCAGCTTGTGGACGTACTCAGCATTTGGAAAATACTTTCTCTCCTCCTAGCAACAGTTTTGCCTGCCACCATCCAAGGTGACAGCTTGGTTTCATTTATTGGAGTAACAATAATACAGTTAAAACAGTATATTGAATTCACAATTTCGAAGGCCAGCTCTCTGCTTTCCTTCATTAGTTTGTCTCTGTGACACCGATGAAAGACTATCAACAAAACAGAAGCAGGCCACCCTCATAAGACTTTGCTGCTTTTTCAGCCACCACCGCCTTCTGATTGTTTTCTTTTGTACTGTGCTAAAATTGTATACTAGCTTTGATAAGAGCTCTTATAAAATTGACAAATTTACTTGACCTAGGAAATTGCACATGGCCCATAAGAAAGTCATCTAACACCTCTGAGCCTCAAGTTCCTCTCGTCTAAGTGAGCAAACTAAATGCCATCCAAGGACACATCTTGCTCCAATTTTCTGTGATTCCAAAGTTTATAGACCTTTGTTTCTGAAATATCACTTCAATGTGGCTTTTTAAAAATTTTAAATCATGAGTATTTTTAATGTTCTTAAATAGTTTAATCAAAAAACTGCAGTGTGGTCTCTGGTTGTCATTAGCAAACTTGTTACAACATGTGGCCAGCAGCAGGAGAGGCTCATGCCAGAAGCAGGCAGAGCAGTTCCCAGCACCACTGCCAGCGCTGCACAGGAACAGTTAACTCTTCAGTGATTCATTTATTGTTCAGTGTTAAAACTTTTATTCTGTGATTAGGAAAGACAGCCGTAATGGAAAAATACACAGTCAGCAGACGGTTTTGTTTGGGGAACATTAGAGATTGTTTACCATGCTTTGTCCACTGTTGTTCAGTTTGTTTGTTTGTTTGTTTGATTTGTTGAAAAGGTATATAGTTTAAGTGATGAGCTATGCCAGTATGTGGCAGCATTAGTAAATTTAAACATAGTTATTTTTCTTCATATTCAGTCACTGAGTCAGTCAACAGAAGTTTTTTTATACTTACATATGCTCTGTTAAACGTGTTCTAAAATCCATGATGAGCTATGAATACAAATTTGGTTTACACTTATGTATTAGTTGCTGTAAAATGATATTCGGAATGTGATTTGGCCTCTCCTTCCAGATATTGTTTTGTTATTGACACCAAATACATACATGACAATATATAGTCAATTCTTGATTATCCTTGTTAACAAATTGGTCATTATTTTGACAGATTGCCAGACAGCAAGCTGACTTCCCTAAGCCAAACAGAACACACCTCCAGCTCTTCCTCTGTGCATGACTTTCCAATTATAGTCCCCACAGGTTTTCTCCTTTTTTGCTTTCCCCTGATGCAAATTCCAAAGAAATTACAGAAATAGGGTATTATGTAGAGAATCTGTATGTGATCACTTTTCTCATTTTGTTGAATGCACAGTTTAATCAGAAAAAGTAAGAAATCAATCTTTAAAAATATAATTACTTTTAAATAATGGAAATTAATAAACTACAATCAAGTTCCTGACCAGTAAGTCTTTAAGTTCTTAAAGTTTTAAGTTGTAGATAAACTGCTAGATGTTATTTATCTTTTATTTTTACTTTATTGAATTCTGTTTTTAAAAGTTTGACCTTTTTACATTTCAAGTAGAAATAAACCCACAATAAAAAGTTAATTCATTTGCATCTTACTGTATTCTCATATTTTAGGGTTACCTTTACAGTTCAGCATTGCAACTGTATGGAGTAGAATTGAATGGAGACTTTTGCCAGTTGCAGAAAATGGTCATAGAAAAATACCAGTTTGCTGACAGAATAAAGGTACCATTTTAAATATATATTCTGTTGTTTATAGTATAGCATAATTTAGCCAAATTTCTTTTGCATTGTAGTTGGAAAATCTTTTATAAATTTAATCTTTCTTGTGTTTTTTTCCATTACCATTTAGTCTCCTTATATCTCTGTTCCACAAAAATCAACATACTGTTGTCCATGACCATGGAAAATCTTTTTTTTTTTTAAGTTTTTGTTTATTTATTTATTTAATTTTTTAGAGAGAGGAGAAGGGAAGGAGAAAGAGAGGGAGAGAAACATCAATGTGTGGTTGCCTCTCATGTGTCCCCCACTGGGGACCTGGCCTGCAACCCAGGCATGTGCCCTGACTGGGAATCGAACCAGCCATCCTTTGGTTCGCAGCCCACGCTCAATCCACTGAGCTACACCAGCCAGGTGGAAAATCTTTTTGAATCTATTCTTGGTTGCTATTGTATAGAAACAGGTTTGAGTTGACTTAATATTTTAAAACATTAATAAAGATGAATTAGTATCATATTCCACTCACATATTTCTTTTCCTCCCCAATTTTATTAGAAAGTAGAAATTTTTTTTAATTTTCTTCATATCGGTTATAATATTGGTGACAGCATTTTTTACTTTCTAGATGTTGGTTCAAAGTGTATTTAAATAAACTGTAGAAAGGGAGCAAAAAGATTAAGTAATGCTCACAGTCTTTCTCTCCTGTTTTCTAAGCTCTCAGGAAGAATTGTGGATGCCACAGGATAACAAACAGTTCATGAGGGAATGGTGCCCTGGGTTGGGTTCCAACAGAAGTTGTCTCTTTTTCAACCTTTCTCATCTCATAGCACACGTAAAATACTGCAGCACACCAAAAATCATAATTTTTGCCAATCTGACAAAAAGATAGGTATAATTTTGATTGATTTACCAAAAAAAAAAGTAATTACTTACCCTTTTTGTTCCAAGGGACCTTTTTAAAAAATCAGCTGTCTTATAGAAGGCAGTATGGTGATTATGAGAAGGAAAGGGGGTTGGGGAGGAAGAAGAGGGTAAATGGGGGATAAATGGTGATGGAAAGAGACTTGACCTGGGGTGGTGAACACACAATACAATATACAGATGGTGTGTTATAGAACTGTACACCTGCAACCTATATAATTTTACTAACCAATGTCACCCCAGTAAATTCAATAAAAAAGAAAAAAATTAGATGCTTGTATGTAAGGATTTCTGGTACCAAGAACTAACCAATCAGATATAGCCTTATTATGTGATGTGACCAATAAGATGCAGCTTTGATATATGGCCTATATATTTATGATTCAAGACAGGGCATTCACACCAGATGGCTATTGTGTTGGCTGTTGTCATTTTTTTGATTTGACAATCTAAGGGAAAAGAGGTCTGTGCCCCTGACTAAATAGTCAGATATTGCATGTCTTAAAAATTCTTGTGGCACACCAGTTGAAAAATCACTGCTATATGTAAAGGGAAAAATAACCAATAAAAAGGAAAGGAAGTTTTTTGGTCAATGAAGTAATTAACCCTTATTTCAGTAATAATCCTCCACTTTTAATGGCAATGTAGAGAAACACTGAGTATCTAACAATATCTGGTGTTAAGGATAATGTAATGTTGAAAGTCATATCTCAGTAAGATTAAGGATCTAACCTTGCCCTTTTATATAGAAGAAAATTTCCACTTTTTTCCTCCTTCCATCCTTCCTTCTCTTTCTTTGTCTCTCTCTCATCTTAGAAATAAAGAAGCAAATGATCAAAGCTAATTCATTGTCCAATAATAAATTCATAGATTTTTCTTACAATCTTGCATGTATTGAAAACAAAACATGACTTTTGCATAGTAAGAATCACATATTAGGAATATCAATTTAATTGGAAATGAGATTTAAAAATTAGGACTTATTAAGAATCATAGTTTATAAATGGACAACCAAGTACTTTTTTTGCTCTTTTTAAAAGATGTTAAAGGTGTATAAAATAAATATTTATTAACACTTTAGAAGATATTTACCCCTTGCTTTTCAAAGGAATTATGTGTATGTACACCCATGTATATACTTTCCCGGCTTCTGTGGCCATGAGCAGCTCAATGACAGAAAGCTGTTTTTATACCATTTATTGGTTATACCATTTATTGGCCTTAACGGTTAACTTCCTTCCATGAAACTAAAGATAAATGATGGATTTGAGGGGCCCTAAGATAACAAAAAGGAATTCTTGGATAACTTTTTTAATAATGTTTGTTGAAATCAACTAGCCTTCCAGGCTCAGTTTTTACTTTTCTGTTTTGTTTTTGTACTTGGGGGGGGGTTGTTTGTTTTAACAGGGCTTTCCTCAGAAGTCTAGGAACCCTTTGTTGTCTGCTCATACTTAAGAGTCAGAAACAAAAATGCTCATCAAAGTTCTTTTTTAAAAAATTGAATTTATTGGGGTGACAGTGGCTGAAGTTCTGATCGAAGCACTGAAGTGGGGTTCTGAGCACTGTGGGCTTCACTGCTGAGTGATCTTGTTTGGGTAATTAATTAGTTGGAAAATATCTGATGAAGAATCTTAAGATCTTTCCTCTTGGGCTAGTCTGATTGCCCAAAGGAAACCTTTCCAATCTCCTTACTCCAAGCCAGCAGTATCCTGGGAACTGACAGGTGTGGGGTTCTGAGCATCCTGTCTGCATATTTCCTTAATTCCCTTGTTTTCAGTGTATTATCATTTCCTTTAACTAGGCCTGGTGTCCCCTGGCCCAGAGACCTTTATTACCCTTTCCAGAGAATAAACCTCTATTCTTTTGCTGAGGTAGCAGAAAGGTATATAAGGATCTGCCTGTTTCTTAAGTGAACTTGCAACCAAATTATCTTTAGCATTTCTTCTTACTCCTTTACTCAGAGATAACTGGGACCACCAATTATGAGCCTTTTGGAGATTCTGTAGTATAAACCACATTTGGTTCTTAACTTTCTATATTTCCGGCTTAGAAATCAGTTTTTTCAGGTCTCCTACATTCCTTATTACATGCTTTTTTTCCTGACTTATAAATTTTGTATATGTTATTTCTATTCCCATTCTCCTCATCCTTGTGAGAGTACCCCTTATTGTAATGGGGGTTCAGGAAAGTACAAGAGCCACGTACATGTGTCATGTCCATGGAAGACCCATTGATTTAAATTCTTTCTTCCCTTTCCTCCAGGCTAAAAGCAAACTTCTCTGCATTCATAGCTGCTCACTTCCTTTGGTGGCACTTAGAGTTATCAGTACAGCTGTTTCATTCCACCTCTAGATCATGATGTATTTGAGAGCAGATACTGTATCTCATTCATTATGATATATCTCCCTACATAGTATCTAGTACATAGGAGATACCCATTAGAAATTGGTTAAATTGATTTTGGTTGTCTTGTGACCCCTTGCATTAGTGGCATTCCAGCTTGTCCAGAACCATTCCTTGGGTTTTTTCCTGGGACCTCTAGAGTAAGCACCTGTCAGTTGCCGTAATGGATTGATCCACCTGATTCTTTTTTATCCTACCTGTGGGGTGAGGGTTGGGGAGAGTGAACAGAAATGGGAAAGGAAAAGAAGAAATTGTGTAAAAGCTATGTTATATCAGTAGGTTAATTTACATACTTATTTTGTATCTAAACTACATATCTAGAAGGTTAAAGTGATTAACTGGCCATTTTTTCTGCATTCAAAAACATGTCAAAGCTGTGCTTCAGAGGTTCTGGGCCACCTTAATTTAAATTATGTTACCATTTTTATTATTTTAAAAAAGAGGAAATGAATTTTAAAATCAGTCCCAACAACCTCCTGAATATCACACATTTGTAAGGCCAAGTGTTCATTGGGAAAGAAATCATGTGATGCAAAGTAGTTAAACTTTTTCTAAAATAAAAGTGTTTTGCTTTGCTCTTGAACAAATAAATGCTTCTTCTTGTTAATCTGTAATCTGTCAGACTTGATGATTGTGGTCTAATTAAGTTTTTGAGGTATATAGTTTTTAAATAAATTGTTTTGTTTGTTTTTTGGACAGATAATATATTCCAGTGAATTTTAGATGAAGAGTTGGGCAAGGCCAATTAACATATTGTATTAAAATTTTATAATTCATAAATTACTTTTATAGTTTTTATGGTCCCATTTGATCTATGAATCAGGACAGATATTACGAATTCTATCTTATTTATGAGGACCCTGACTACCGAAGTGTACAAACCTCGTTAATGATGGAGCGAGAACTTGACGACTCTTACAAGGGATGGAGTCTTCCTTTATCCAAGGGGGTATGTTCCAAGCCCCGCAGTGGATGCCTGGAACTGTGGGTAGTACTGAACCCTGTATATACTATGTTTTTTCCTATACATATATACCTTTGATAAGGTTTAACTTACAAATGAGGCTTAATAATAACTAGTGATAAAATAGAACAATTATACTGTAGTAAGAGTTATGTGAATGGGGTTTCTCTCTCCAGTAATTTTCATATTTTTTAGTCCAACCATTCCTTACTTGTAGCAAATGGCTTGGTGTCACTCACACTTTTCAGGGGACCATGTACTGAAGTCTTTGTATAGGCTCAGTGCTTTCTGGTGCAACATACTGATGTCAATGGGAACAAGTTTTCTGTTAATATCTACCCCACAAATGTAATGACTTTTCCACAGTAACAAAGCATTCAACATGTACTGTCGTGATAACTTGCAGCTTGAGATGGGACACAAAACTAGCATGAATTTCTTTTTCCTTCTTCACAGGTAGAAAGATTTGTTCTTATCATAGATCTTAGCAACCTCAGCATTTCATTTTTTTTCTTTCCTTATTACATCTAGGACTTCCACCTCTTCACTTAAAGGAGGTACTTCAGGGCTTCTCTTTGGCACATCTGAATTGCCAGCATCACTACTCTTTCACTTGGGGCTGTTGCTAAGTAAAATAAGGGTGACCTGAGCACAAGCACCGCGACCCTGCGACAGTCACTCTGCCGGCCGGGACAGCTACAAAGTGACTCACGGCCCGAAGCATACACAGCGTGAACGGGCTGGGCGAAGGGCGGTCCCTCTGGGCAGGATGGAGTGGGACAGCGTGACATTTCAACGCGCTCCTGACAGCAGTTTGCAGTTTAAAACTTCATATGAATTATTTATTTCTTGGATTTTCTATTTAATATTTTCAGACCATGTTTGACCATAGGTAACTGAAACCACGGAAAGCAAAACCATGGATAAGAGGGAACTGCCGTAGTGGGAAAAGCTCTGAACTAGGAGTCAAAAGAGTATATTTATGACTATATAAAATATTTCATCTAAAAGAATAAACAAATTTTCACAAGTTTATGGGTTTTATTAGATGTTATCTCCCATAGGCAGTCACATTAAATATACTGTCCTTTCTCCCATTTAAGAAGGGTTAACTTTACATATGACCTCACAACATTATTGAACCATAGATATTTCTCCTGTGATTGTATAATAGAGTATCTTTGTTGTCTTAAATGAACTCATTGTTCTTTAGGTACTTCATGCAGACATCTGTACCCAGGATTCACTTCTACAAAATGCTGATGTTGTTATAATGAATAATGTCTTCGAATATTTTCTTGATGAGGCAGAACAGGCCAGGTATGCCGTTTATTCAAGCAAGAAGTCTGTTGTTATCAGCAAAGTATGAAAAGGGATTGGTAAAGTAGAAATGTTTTCATATTAAACTTTTTAAAAAATGACCTCAGCTGTGAGGAGGTTATATTTAAAAGCAAGGGTGTTCTGTATAAAACAAAAATAAAAATAAACTGTAACCCTCACCGATATTGCTCAGTTGGTTGGAGTGTGAACGCATAGCAGAAGGGTTGCAGGTTCGATTCCCAGTCAGGGCACATTCCCAGGTTGCAGGTTTATTCTCGTACCCCAGTATGGACGCATACGATCCCTGGTCTGGGTGTGTCAGGGAGGCAACCAGTCAATGCTTCTCTCTCCACTGGTGTTTCTCTCTCTTCCTTCCTCTCTCTGCAAACAGTGAAAAAGTGTCCTCTGATAAGAATTAAAGATAAAATTAAATTAAAAAAAATAAACTGTCTAACTTCGTAAAATACTATATCTAATTTTAGACACATACAATGATATCATGACCCATGCATCTGCCTCGAAGTCAGGGATGAAATAAGGTATCAGTTCCTAGTGGGCCTTTATACTGATTCTTTTCTGCCTCAGTTTTCTTTTCTTCTTTTTTTTAATCTGCTATCCTATCACAAAATGAAGGGAATTAACTAATGCCTATAAGTGAATATAAAACAAGATATAAGAATATTAACCAAAATCGTGATTAATTATCAAACTTGAAAAATGTTCATGAGGGGTAATAGTAGGTTCCTTGAGTTTATTCCACTATTCAGGTAGTGGAAAAATTTGCAAATCTATGATCACTTTTCTGACTTCTCTGCCACAATTCAATGCTTTGTGACCCATAAACACCTATAGGTTCCTTTGATTAGAAAATTCCTATAGTCTCTAGTCTGAGATGCTGATTTTCTGTCTAGTTAGACTTGCTGAGTTCTTATGTATCATAAGGGCATATATATAGTCAAGATGCAGGAAAGCTCCTTTCCATAGGTATGAAAGGGAATACACAAGTGGTTGGACTAGTGCATCAGTAAGAGAGCTACGTCAGAGAAATAAAAATGCATATGATACAGACCATAAACAGTTAACACTGAGTAGAATCCTGAATGGCTGACCCTCTTTGTTCTGCCACCTTTTCATCTTTTATATTCTTCCCCCGCCACCACTTTCTCACTCACACATGCACACTCACACCCATGACTAGTAGGTTAAGGTTACTACAAAACTAACTGTGTGTAAATAGTTTGAAAAGAAACCTCAACAGAAAGCTAATCATATAATTGAAGCTCAGCCACAATGAGTAACAATTTTTAGTCACAGGCCAAAGACCAGAAACACAACAGGAGCAAAGTTGTTTTCATCAGAGTGCTCTCCTTTAAGTTTAATTTCCAGTGGACAAAGTATGATTAGCTTTTTACCTTTTTAAATTAATGACCAGTAGCCAAAACATTTCATATTTATTGGAGATGAAATATTACCAAGTTTATGTTGTATAAGAAGTTTTAAAACACTGTAAACTCTTTGGAGATTTATTATAGAAAGAGTTTGAATGCTGAAGAATGATGAAAGCTACTGCTAGACTCGATACTGGAAATGCTGCATGTTAGGATTGTTTTAAAAACTTTCTTGGTGCATTCGTTCACAAACCCTACGGGATTCATTGGGTAGGTATTGGCCACCTGTGTGAATTCAGTCATTTTTCCTAAATTAGTCTAGTATAATGAATTCTAAATATAGATAGGTTATTGCCTCTCATGGTTAATTATCTTATCGCCATCTCAAATGCCAGTTGACAGGAGAAAGATTAGAAGCTATGGTACAGCATTCTGATACTGGAATTATTTTGACAAAACTGATCATTGACCCATATCAATTTTATATTGTAGTAAATAAAAGACTATAGATGGCACAGTATATAGCCTCCACAGACCTGCCATCTTAATCAGGATCTGAGAGCAAGTGGAATGGTACTGCTATGGGAGTTAGTACATAAGAGAAAACAGAAATGTATCATAGCCTTGGCTAGTGTGGCTCAGCGGATTGAGTGCTGGCCTGTAAATCAGAGGGTGGCCAGTTGGATTCCCATTCAGGGCACGTGCCTGAGTTATGGGCCAAGTCCCCAGCTGGGGGCATGAGAGGCAACCTATTGATGTATCTCTCAGGTATTGATGTTTCTTTCCTCTTTGTCCCTTCTTCCCCTTTCTCTAAAAAATAAATAATTTTTTAAAGAAATACATCATAATAATAATGTGTCCCCAGGAAAGGCTCAGCTTTCAGAATAAGTTACATCTCATTACAGGGTAACATCTAGATTATAAGGTCATTATGAATTTAAAAGGTTCCTGTATGTACCATGACAGCTTACCAGAAACAGCAAGTGCTATTTTGAGAGCCATGCTGAGTATACTCAGCTTCTTCATCCTTATTAAGTAAATTTGTAAAACATCATTTTTAAGGAACCACATCAAAAGAAAAAAAAAGAACAGCTCTTGCCCAAACACAGTGATATTTATTAACAAACACTGCTACATAATTTTAGATCTAGCCTGAGGGGGAAAAAACATTTGTATCATTTTGCCCAATGAATTTTAGAATGTGTTAAACTTAACCATTGCTATAACTAAAATAATTGCAAATGACACAGCTGCCTGTCTGCCCCACTGCAAGGGATGCCCATCCCTGCTTTGCTTGATCATTGCTCCCCAGTAGCGGGGTGTGCTGTCAAGACTGTGGAATCCAGTTCGTGTCTGCACTGCAGGTCCATCAGAACCGGTCACCACTGCCCCCTGACATGTGCACATGGCATTCGATCGTGCTTTAAACCTGGCTGATCCCACTAAACTTCTCAGGAGTCGTATTGTCCAGAAGGCTTTCCACTGAATATGACAGTCAAAGTATGATTTCACTTTTAATGTTATTTTAAAAGATGTAATCTATGTATTATATACCCTTATTGTTAGTTTTTGCTTGGTGTCTGGCATCTATAGCCTTTCCTCATGACTCTCCTCTACCCCTGCCCTGCAGCCCTGCTCTGCAGACCCATTTTTGGCACACTCTGCAGAATGTCAGGGCCTCTAACTGCTGCTGCAGCTTTGACTTGTGAATTGGGTTTGAAACTGAGTTTTGGTTTACAGTGCCTTGTAGTAAACCAAATCACAATCCTGTTAAATCTTGTCAATACTGTAACTTATAATTTTGTCAACACTCCTTCAGGAACTGAAGAATTTACCAATTTCTAGTATGTTGTCCTGTTTTCTTCAGGCAAACATGTTTTGCCCACCTGGATTTTGAGATACCACCTGTACAGCATTTTCTTTTGTCATCCTCATTTTAAAAAAAATTTTATTGATTGATTTCTCTCTAGAGAGAGAAAAGAAGGGGAAGAGAGAGAGAGAAAGAAGCATTGATTTCTTGTTTCACTTATTTGTGCAGTCATTGGTTGCTTCTTGTGTGTGCCCTGACCAAGGCTTGAGCCAACAGCCGCGGTGTACTGGGACAACACTCTAACCAACCGAGCTACCCAGCCAGGGCTGTCATTTGCATTTTTTAAAAAAGTTTCTGGTGTCTAGTAAAACCTAATGTATAGTTTTCAATGTATTGCAGAGCCTGGGAATTCATCAGCCATAATGTAAGGAAACAAGGATCGGTATTAGTGACAGTACCAAGTCTTGAAGAGTCTCTCTCAGGTCTTCAGGTATGTAAACCTTCCCAGCATTTTTATTGTCAAAACTTTTCTTCTGTGTTTTTCTGATAGCTGTTTCAATATTCTAGAAATGTTGTCTGAATATAGTGACAGACGGTAGGAAGAATAGCAAGAACTTCTGGCTTAAGAACTGGTTTGCAGTTTAACTGGCCTCAGGAGCTCTCACATGGTAATTCTCCTCGATTCCTGCTCCTTTGCTTCTCTACTCCGTTGTTCCAACTGTGCAGTTACAGTTTTAGGGTAACAAATGCTATTACATGTTTGTAAGAGGCTTTGAACACCCACATCATAACTTTTTCCCTTAGAACAACTAAGGAACAGAGTTATGCAATGTTCTATAATCAAATAAGTAACCTGGAGGCTTCTAGGTCAGTCTGGAATCTCGCACAAACCACTTTTCCTCAGATTCTTCATATAAAATGAAGCTGATATTTAGTAATAAGATTCTACTCCATAAGTTGATCTTTATATAAAGGTTAATTAGTATTGGTAAAGCTCTTTGAGATCCAGATGAAAGGTACTGTTGTGTTTCTTAATACAGACTATTATTATTTTCTTTAGTAGTGCTTTCCTTATATATAAGCACCACCAAATTTAAGCATATATCTTTTTCCTTTAAAAAAACTAAAAAATCATTAATAATACCTTTTTAAAAAATTTTTTCAGTCATCTGAATTATAAAAGTAATTCATGTTTTCCATGACACGGCAACTAATCCATAGATACAATATATAAACAGAAGATGTTTATATATTGTATGTATATTGTATGTATATAAACAGAAGATGTTTATATATTGTATGTATGTATGTCTCCCCAGGTCCCCACCACTTAATTTTTCCCCATGAGACCCCCACTCCATAGGTGTGTGATCCTGCCGTACTTTTCCATACTCATGAAAACATATCCTTTAAAATATGTGGTCTCCAATTTAGAATTTTTATATATAATATCTTGAAATAAATCAGTTATTTTACCAAAATTACAACTTTCACACTAAATACATAAATCTGTCTAGATAATCATAGGAAAATAGTATTTATGAAAGAGCCCTTATACATAAATTCTTGAATAACTTTATTGCTCTCCTATTTGATGAAACTTCTTTAGACAGAGAGATAATATATCCATTGGTGGCCCCAGAATTTCTGTGTCACGGCAACGCAGGTGTGCACTGCGAGGGGCAGGGCCCCACAGAGGTTACGGAGGGAGATGAGCCCTGCACGCGTCCCCTCAGCACCGTCTCTGTATAGGCGAGCGGTTTTTCTGTCTTCTCTCTGCATTCCCATTGTTGCTTTAGTCTTTTTTTGTTTAAGCCTAATGATAATTATTAGGCTATTTACATTAAAACAATTATTCTATTCCATATTTTCTTTATTCTTTAAAATTTCCAAATCAGGGTAAATTAATTTAGTCTGAGAATCCACAGACTTAGTACAACAAAGAATTGTTCATGTGGCAGGCACCGTGTAGAACTTAGTCCTGCTCATTGTACTAAAAGTCTGTTGTGTTCAGTTACGTAGTCAGGATTTCTTCAAGAAAATAGGATCACTCTGCATTTTCATGTTTGTTTATCATCTTTTTTTCCAGGTTAATATACAGTTACCTTTCTGGGTTGAAGAGGTGCCACTGAACTATGATGTGTACCCAGGAAAGGACATCGACAGGGAAGCTCTTGAACAAATACACTTATATAAGATTCTCTAACACTAAAAGAGTCCTACTTAAGTGTAATGTTTTTTGAGCATATTAAAAAATAATGAAAAAGACATATAACCCCAATACTCTTAACACATATTTTTCTTTGTATTTTTCTAGCCTTTGTACATGTTTACATATTTATAAATGGTGCATATGTATATATACAACTTTGATTTGTGTATAATTCAATTAAAATATTTATCTGAAAATATGTGATTTTCCTCTGGTTCTTTTATTGTTACAAATATAAATATGTCTTTATTTAGTCACTAACTCTGTCTACCAAGTCCAGATATGACAAAAAAAGGAGAAAAAAAAGACTAGACGTAGCTTCAAAATATCAAGAAAAAAGAGTAAAGGGAAGGGAAGTTCCATTGTACCCCAATTATTAGATCTGTTCTTTAAGGTTCCTTGGACACAGCTTTAGCTGAGGAGTCTAGCACAGGGACTAAAATAAAAAATAATTACAGTTGCTAGGGACAAACAAAGCTAGAAAGATAGCCTCCAAAATATAGAGATTATATCTAGGTGGAACAATTACTAGTAATTTTTTTTTTCTTTTCTGTGCTTTTCTGTATTTTTTTATTTATATTTTTCTATAATGACTATATTTGTCAGAAAGAGTAAAACTTTTTTTTAAAGAATACAAGGGAACATCAAAACTTGAACACTTAACTGGTTCCAGTAATTTCATATTTAGAATTCTATTTAAATTGCTTTCTAAAACTAAACTAACCCACATTTAGGAATTGTAGGACCTTTTGCAGATCTGTTGAAAGAATTTATCATATATTTTTTGTAATTACCTGCTTATGAAAAATAATTTGCAGTAGCAATCAATTCTAACTTTGAAAAGGCAGTTATTGGTCAATAGATAAACAAAATGCTAAAAATAAAAAACAGATACTTGGAACTTTACTTTTCCTGTTGATCCTAATAAGTTTAATATTTAGGATCTGGATAAAATACTGAATACAATACATCCTGGAATTCCAATAACTCCTTATTCATACAAACATTATTAATTCCTGCAAACCCATCAAACATTCTTACCATGCTAGTCATCCAAAAAGAAACTGAAGCACACTTAGGAAGTCACTAACTACTTCTGGCTTCTCTCAGTAACAATTGGTGGATGTTGCCAGAAAGTTATGCAGATTTTCTGAGGTTTTGGAAAAAGATTTTTAGAAAAGGAGAAAAATTACAAGTATTTCTAAGTAGCTTGTAGCTGTTAGTCATGTGACTATTTTATATATAATTAAGTGTATTTATTGGTTTATTGTGATAATATATTTAGGCACCTAGGTTTCACATACAACAGACAATACTAACTGTAGCAAATAGAGCATTACATAAGATACACATAGTAAACATCCATGAAAACATGAGTTCATTAACAATATAGCACATAATTACAAACACAGGAGTTAGGAATTTCACTTTATGCTGTACCTGTTTTTTTTTAATCTTTGCCCAAGGGTATTTTGATTTGGAAGAGAGAGGAAGGGAGAGGGAGAGACATCGATGCGATATAGAAGCATCAATTGGTTGCCTCCTTATGTGCCCCAACCAGGGATCAAACTGGCAACCTTCTGGTGCACAGGATGATGGTCCAAATAACTGAGCCAGCAGGCCAGTGCTTTACCTATTCTTAAGAAACTGTATTTCCTAAACTCTGAATCTTAGTTGCCCTAGTGTTTATTTGAGTGTTCAGAAGCCCGAACCTCTGAGGCAAAACATGCTGCTGTGGCTCTTGGTAAATGCCAGAACTCCCATTCTAGAATGCCCCCGACAGGACAGGAGAAGAAGTAACACTAGCAACACTTGGGATTATGAGGGGAGAAATCTGTAAACCTAGTTTCAAGTCATCCAGCTCCTCCTCTGTAAAATAGAAGTAAGTATTCAGCTGTCATTAGTGGAATGTAGTAAAAAATACAGGTGAGAGGTGGCTGGCATAGATATATGATTAAAATTACAGAAATAATGGGCAATTGTTTAAATATTGTCACTGCTATAATTTTTGACATTAAAATGAACTATGGATCTTCAGTTGATGGAGTGAAAAAAGGTAGAAACAGGCTAAAATATTGGAAAGTATTCTGCATAATAGGTACATACTAGCATATTTTTAAATAAATTCCTGAAGCAAATATTAGAACTATAGGATATTGAGGAGATATTCCTATACCAGTACTAATAATACACATGTGGAATTACTTTATCTTTAATATCCGTATATTTGTCAAGAGACAATAACTGTCATTAAAAAGGCTAGGTCCTTATCTTAGGAGAATTTTTGGTGTTGGAAGTTGCTCACTTCTCACCGCTTGTGGCTCTCTCAATCCCCCTCTGCCCTCCAATTTGCCTGCAGTGTGTCTCAGAAGGTGTGGTGCGGGAGGAGGGTAGTAGAGTTAGATATTTTCATATTTCAGCTGCCGAATGAAAAACATACAAAATAAAAACATTTTTACATATAGTATTACTTGTGCTCAAACTAAAAACATTATGGTTACAGTAAATGTTCAAATTATTTAGCTCTTTACCTCATAAAATATATGACATTTTATAGAAAACAGAAAATAAAGTTGCTTAAGAACATTAGGACTTTTTCTTGCCAATGTTCCTTTAAAATTATTCAACTGCACAGAGCTTCTCCAAGTTTTGTCACCGCATTCTCTTATCCAGCCTCCAGTCTCCTCTACTGATGCAGACGCCCTTGAGGTCCCATTTGGGGACACCACAGGTTAAACCTTCCAGAATATCATAAAAACTTCATAATCAGTGGACATTGTGAGATACTTTCTATGGATGGTGAATTTACAGTCATGCAACTACTAATTGCACTAACTAATCACACAAATGTGTATTAAGCTCACACCATACGTCTAGTACTTTGTCACTGTCACTCTCTGCAGATACAACAAATGGAACACTTGGTTCCACCCGAAAGGTGCACTAGTTTATTTATTTTTATTCATTTATTTTTGTTACAAAAGAGAAATGTCATTTTATTCAGTACATAGTAGCAAGTTTCTGGAGCTGAACTTGAAGCCAAGCCCTTATCTAACCCCCCAACTGGAACTGGGGAATGGTAAGGAGATTTAAAATCTGTGGCACCAGCAGGGACACATTCGTGTAGGCTGAGGAAAGATGTTCTTGGTAGAAGGAACAGCCTGTGCAGAGGCATTCAGCATAATGAGTACTTGCTTTCATATATCTGTATCTATATATCTATATCTATATATCTATATCTATCTATCTATATCTATATCTTCATTTGCAGTTTATATTCAATACTATTTTGTATTAATTTGTACAGCATAGCAGTTAGATAATCCAATACTTTAAAGAGTGTTCCCCTTGGTATTTCCAGTACCCATCTGGCACCATACAGAGTTATTACAATATCATTGACTATATTTCCTATACTATACCATAATGACTATTTTCGTATGACTAGAGTCCAGGGCAGGTTTACAAGAGGTTGGTGAAGTATATGCATGCCAGGTCAGGAAGGGCATGGTATGCTAAGCAAAAAAGACCACATTTTATTCTGAGAGTTAGAGTGAGCCATTAAAAGATTTTAAGTGGCATATTGATATGGCCACAATAAAATTATAGAAACATGAATCTGGAGACCTTGTCTAGGAAGATTAAAGGTGGGAAACAAGAGGCGAGGGGATGCCAGGAAGTCACTGTGGTAGTTCAGTGAGCCCAGCAGGAATGAACCAAGGAGGCAGGCAGTTCTGGGGATGAGGAAAAAGAAAGGCGCCAAGAGGTATTTATGAGGACTGGGCACTTTTATGGGGATTACATAAATCCAGAAGTGAAGAGAGTGTAAAAATTACATTTATGAAGATATATAAGAAAATTGATATGGCATGGCAGCAAATTTATTAGGTCGAAAGATAAAAGCAGGAAATCTACTGAATGGAATCTTACACTGGCAGCATAAAAAACAGTTAAATACTAAGTGTAGGGCCAAAAAAGAATTCTGGGAGGCAAATGTTAAGACAATAGATTGAAAAGGAACCTGCCAAGGATGAAATACACACAGAAGATAACAAGGATATTAGCACTGAAGTGAAGAATTTGTGGCATAAAATTCCAAACATCATATAAATAAGAATCTAGCTGAGAAAAAGAACACTTAAGGGTTTCCCTGAGTACATGCTAGCACTGTAAAAGATTTCTGTTTTTAAGAAATTCACTCTGGCCGGTGGTGGGTGGCTCAATCAGCTGGAGCATTGTCTGACAACCAAAGGGTTGCAGGCTTGGTTCCCAGTCAGGGCACCTACCGAGGTTGTGGGTTCAATCCCCAGCCTAGGTGCATATGGGAGGCAAAGGCATGCTACTTGCAACAATGTTATGTTTCTCTCCCTTCCTCTCTATTAAAAAAAAAAAGGCAGTGAAAAAAAAAAGGAGAAACTCATTTCCCAGATACAGTATTAATGAAACAGGCCTTGGAACTTGGCTACTGTTAACTTCCCTAGACTTGTCCAGGTGCCTTAAACAATTCACTGATTTTATTTAATTTTAATTTTTCAATTTTGGTTTACTTCAATATTATTTTGTATTAGTTTCAGGTATACAGACAAACCTTTGTAAAGCATTCCCTCCCTTTTACTTGGTATTTTCAGTACCCACCTATTTCACCCAGTCTTCCAAGCCCTTGCGCCTCCGGAATCCATCAGTCTGTTCTCTGTGTCTGTCAGGCTTTCTATTTTGTTTGTTTGTTTATTTTCTTTTAGTTCTTTAGATTGCACATATAAGTGAGATCACATGGTACTTGCCTTTCTCTGACTGACTTATTTCACTTAGCATTATACCCGCTAGGACCGCCCATGCTCTCACAACTTTAGGCTGCAGTTTACCCTCTTGTGAAATAAATAATGTTTTTGTGTTGTGAGTTTCACGGAAGTGTTATGTGTATTAACGGAATGATAAACACCTTGAGATACACACGTAGAAGAGCACAAAGAGAAGACAAATTGTAATCAGTTTTAGTCTCTTCTTCAAAAGAAGTGTCCCAAGAAAATTGATATAGTATTCATAATTGCATAATATTCAAGGATCCTCATTTCCAAGAGCACTGAAATTCAAGTTGCTCTTTGCTAACAACAGTGATCATCTGGTGGTTAGATTCTCTGAAACTTGTTGGTTTTCTCAAATTTAAACTTTCTTTGAGGGAGATAAGGAAAAGAAAAATATGCCCAAGGTAACCTAGTAATAAACTGAATATGGATTAATGAAAATGTAACCCTGTAGACAGAGAAGAAAAAAATGTATGAAAAATCTCAACTGAATGTAATGGCAGGGAAAGATCAAAAGCCATGAAATCAGTTCCCAAGCAGGCTGTAAGAAATATGAAAACACTTTCATATTGACCTAAATCTAAAGCAGACTCCTACACCAGAAAGGTGTTATATATTTAAATGCTGAGCCCCCAAGGAGAATTTTCAAACAAACAAGCACTTATAATTTATTGACACATATTTTATACACAAAATATTAGCTACTGATGACAATAACCCCAATGAAGTAGGTTCTATTAATCCCATTTAATAGATGAGTAAACTGAGTTTTAGTGAAGGTGAGAAACTTTCCAAAAATCGTACAGCTAGTAATTGGCAGACCCAGGATTCAATCCTATTTTTTATCTGAACTCCAAAGCCTATGCTCTTTTATGTTGCCTCACTATTAAAAATTTCATAACCTAATATTAACTACAAAATCAACAAGTTCTAGAGGAGAAATCTTCATTTTGCCTTTGGATCCCTGTTCATGTGAGAGCTGCTTGAATATTTGTCAAATGTGTGAGCTCTGACCGATTGATAAAAATCTATGGACACTTAAGCCAAGAGGAAGAATGACAACTAAGTCATAGTTCAAAATGCATTGCTCTTAATGAAAGGGGCACATGATAGCTTTAATATTATCACTGGTATTGCTTAATACTATGAATATAATATCCTAGGTGGATATTATTAATGTGATTCTATTTTTACATTCCCTACCTATTTCAGTACCCACCTATTTCACCCAGTCCTCCAAGCCCTTGCGCCTCTGGAATCCATCAGTCTGTTCTCTGTGTCTGTCAGGCTTTCTATTTTGTTTGTTTGTTTATTTTCTTTTAGTTCTTTAGATTGCACATATAAGTGAGATCACATGGTACTTGCCTTTCTCTGACTGACTTATTTCACTTAGCATTATACCCGCTAGGACCGCCCATGCGGGTATAATGAAATTTACATTGAAATTTACCTATATAGAAAGTAGGTTAAGTCTCTTCCCTTTTTTTCCATTTACTAAATTGTTTATACATTATAAGATAATACTCAAACTTTTCAAAAGTAACTGAAGACATAGAAATTGGCCAAGATTCTAGCTTACAGGCAGACAGAAGAACTATTAGAGAAACTATATATAAATGATTTACTTAAAACAATGACTCAGTTTTGGGGCTCCAGCTTTATTTTTTCCTTGCTAAACAGAAATTATTATTTAGCTCAAACGGCAAGGTGAAAATAACAGGAACCATTCTTTCTGTTGGAAGATGAAGAATTCGGAGAAGCACAGACTTTTAGAGTTAGAAGATATCTTTGTATAATCTAGTCCAACTCTCTTTCCTTAGAGAAAAAATTATATTTGGAGCTTCTTTGCAAACAGGGAAAAAGCAAATTCCTTAAAATACATCTGCATTCTGGCAACATGGGACCAACAATTTATGGTAAAATGAAGTTTGAAAAGTATTTTAGGTTAATGTTGAGAAATTAGAACCTTCCTGCCTTGCTGGTAGGAATATCAAATGGTGCAGATGCCTTAGAAAATAGTTCGGCAGTTCCTCAAAATGTTAAACACAGAGTTACCATATGACCTAGCAATTCCACTCCTAGGTATATACCCAAGAGAAAGGAAAACATATATCCAACATATAAACTTATAACAAATGTTTATACCACATTATTTATAACAGCCAAAAACTGGGGTAGGGGAAACAAATATTCATCAACTGATGAATGGATAAATAAAATAGATAAATGTAATAAAATTCAAAATAAAAAGAAAGTACTAATCCTTTCTACAACATGGATGAATCTTGAAAACATTATCTCAAGTAAAAGAAGTCAGTCACAAAAGATCACATATTATATAATTCTATGTATAGGATAAGTCCAGAACAAGCAAATCCATAGAGACAGAAAATATGTTAGTTGTTGCTTAGGGCTGGAAAGGGGACAAAGGGAGGATGGAAAGTGACTACTAATAAATAAATACATTCTTTTCAGGGTAATAAAAACAGTCTAAAATTTAAATAAGAAAGAAAAAAGGTTAAAATTAGATTGTGATAGTTGCACAACCCTGTGAACATATTGCGTCAAAAAGTCTGTGGTTTTTGGGGGTTTTTTTTCTATTAAGATGGCTCTAATAGCACTTAGTTATCCTTACTTCATTAAAAACAATTTTGTTAGCCCTGGCTGGTGTGGCTCAGTGGATTGAGTGCCATCCTGTGAACCAAAAGGTTGCTGGTTCGATTCCCAGTCAGGACACATGCCAGGGTTTTGGGCCAGGTCCCTAATAGGGGGCATGTGAGAGACAACCACACATTGATGTTTCTCTCCCTCTCTTTCTCCCTCCTTTCCCCTCTCTCTAAAAATAAGTAAAATATATATAAAAAATGTTTTTTAAAAATTTGTTAAATTGTCTTGTGACAGCTGTCATATCAGTGTACATTAAAAAAATCAAATTGGTGAATTTTTGTGTATCCATTTTAATATTGAAAATGGAAGAAAATAAGCAATATTTTCAGCATATTATGCTTTATTATTTCAAGAAAGGTAAAAATGCAGCTGAAATGCGAAGAAAGATTTGTGCAGTGTATGGAGCAGGTGCTGTGACTGATTGAACATGTCAAATGTGGTGTGTGAAGTTTTGTGCTAGAGATTTCTTACTGAACAATGCTCCACAGTTGGGTAGACCAGTTGAAGTTGATAGCGATCAAATGAAGACATTAATTGAGAACAATCAATGTTACACCATGCAGGAGAGAGCTGACATATTCAAAATATCCAAATCAACAAGTTATTGGTGAAAATGAAAAGTGTGTCTTTTATTTTATGGAAAAAAAAACCTAAACAGACTTTTTGGCCAACCCAATACTTAAGAACCATGGAACGTTTTATGTGGTTCAAATTGTGTATTGTATAGTGTGTGAATTACATCTCCATAAAACTTTTAAAAAGAAAATGGGGTGAAAAAAGTATGTTAGGTTGCAAACAATGTCTGTGGCTTTATCTTTATAACAGCAGGGTAACTATTTACCACAAATATGCCTATATTATGAAATCATAAAATGAGAAGACTATCTGTACTTAGTTTAACAAGTACATGCTTCCAAGAAATAAACACATACTTTTATGGTCAATATTTGACAAAGGAGGCAAAAACATACACTGAGGCAAAGATAGTCTATTTAATAAGACTTTTGGGAAAATTGGGTAGATGCATGGAAAAAAAACTAGACCACCTTCTTGTGTTGTATATAAAAATAAACTCAAAATGGATTAAAGACTTAAGTATTAGACTCAAAACTACTGAGGCAATAACCTTCTGAAGATGCTGCTCTATGCCCTACATGTTAGCAGGTATTTCCACTCTTTCTTACTGGAACACAAATTATTCCTGACCCTGTGTGACTCCAAGTTTTATTCTGCTTATTCTTTCTCCAGTATTGGTAGTTTTCTCACATGCATATACTAATCAGAAGTCAGCTGAAGACTCAACAGGAACCCTCCAAGCCCTATATTTGTATAACTCTCTCCTCTGGTTTTCACCATCAAATGCTGATGCCTATGTTTCCTCTACTCAGAGGAGTGGTTGAGGTCTGTGGGTTTCTCCTCCCTATGCTACAGCATGGACAACTTCCTGCAGTCAGGGGCCATTATAAAACTAACCATGTTTGTTTTCTTCTCAAGAAATCACTGTCCTGAACTACCTGCTATCTGATATCTGAAAACACTTTATACATTTTGCCCAGTTTTTAAATTTCTTTAAGTGAGAGATTAAATCTGGTCCTTTTTAAACTGTTCTTGCTGGTAGCAGAAGTCACACCATAATTTTTTTTCCTAACATTTTCTTAGTCAAATAAATAGTCAAAACTTAAATTTTGTAAATCATTTCACAAGATAGAGGAAACTAAAAAAAGGGGAAATGGAAGGAAAAGCCTAAAATGAACAGCTGAGAAAGGAGAAAAATAATCATGCTACTCTGCCATAATGTAGTACTAGCTAATAATTAAGCAACTTAAGTAATGCCTCAAAGGCTTTTGGAACACAAGTCAAAATTATTTTAATCATCCCTGGCTGGTGTGGCTCAGTGGACTGAGCACCGCCCTTCAAACCAAATGGGCACCGGTTCGATTCCCAGTTAAGGCAGGGGCATGTAAGAGGCAACCACACATTGATATTTCTCTCCCTCTCTTTCTTCCTTCCCCTCTCTCTAAAAAGAATTAAATAAAGTATTTCACAAAATTATTTTAATTGTGTATTATATATTGATTTTACAGCTTTAAATATTAAACAGATTTTAGGACTAGCAGCTTTTTTTAAAAAACCCACCTTTCCACTGCAATTTTGTTCATAAATAAAATTTGAGAAATGTACTTAACATAATGGAATACATTAGTATAAAACTTAATTTTCAAGTAGCTAGTTATTACTCTAATGAAGCCAATAACAAGTAGGATCATTATTTACATTAAGTTACAGAATACCAGTGCAGAGAAAGCAACTCAGAAGAAATATTTAAAAGAAAACTTTCAAAGTGAATAATAAATATTTTCCCCCAGGAGTATTTTTTTTAAATCACCTTAGATGAGTTATCTCACATTTTTCAAAGAAGAAAAGGAATCACCTTTGGTGTGGAAAATTTCAAACACAGTTTTCGTAAAGGACAGTGCAACTGAAAAGGGGTTATAAGACAGCAACCTCTCCAGAAGGCTTCTTGGACCCTGGTCACCTAAAAGCTGTATTGTCAGCTTTCCTGTTAAATGGATGAAATGGGCCCAGAAGGGCGCCTCTGGAAGGCACAGTGGAAATGTCACTGTGTAAGGTGCCAATGGGCCGGGGATATGGTTGTTATTCTCTACTAGTTGCCCAACAACAAAGCATCATCTGCTCCTTTCTGAGGCTCCCAATGCCCCCCACCTCTTGGTGCAATTTCTTCCTGTTGGAAATTACAGCTGGACCTAGTAACTTATTTCTAATGAATAGAATATGACAAAGTGATGGAATATTGTATCTGAGATTAGATTACAAAACACTATGACCTCCTTCTTTCTCTCTCTCTTGCTCTCACTCATTCTGAACTACCCAATGGATAAATCTAGAGAAGCCTCCAGGCAACAGCTAGTGAGGAACTGGGGCCCTCAATGCAACACCCTGAGAGGAACTAAATCTTAGTAACATCCTCCTGAGTAAGGTAGAAATGCACCCGCCCCCCTGTCAAGCATTAAGAAGACTGTAACCACAGCCAGCACTTGATTGCAGCCTAGGGAGAGACCCAGAGTCAGACAACCCAACCAACCCATGCCCAGCTTCCTCTGTGAGATACATGCTTACTGCTCTAAGCCACTAAGAGGTAATTTGTTATACAGCAATAGATATCTAATACATATTTCATTTGATGAATATTAACTTACCCCAACTCACCTTTCATTCAATTAAAGAAGAAATTAGCGTGCATCTGAGAACATTTCTCCTTTACCCAGTCAAGGTAGTTATTGCCCAGGAAGAAACTTACATACTTACCATATGATTCTGTCATGATTTCACTTTTGAGTTTAGAAATCAATCTTAAAGAGTTATAGTTTTCAATCATATTTTTCCATTAAAAAACCATAAGATTCTATTTTTACAATCCATAGGTACCTAAGTAGTTTCCATTGTTCTGACAAATAATATACTGCTAGCTCTGTAGGAACTATGTTCAATTTTGGAACTAAGTATTCTAGAGGAGAAAGTATCACAGCTGTGGGCTTGAATAGACATGTAGTATTCAATTAAACGGCCAGCATTTTGTGAAAGCTCAGCTGCAGAACATAGAATCAAATAGACAATTCTCAGTTGATTTAAGAAATCATTCTCAAGCTAGTAGCACGTAGATGTTTCTTTAGTTATTATTCTTTAAAATCTATGTTTTACACATGTTTTGGTATGTATGATACATTTCATTATAAAAATGGGGTTAAAAAGCCAAACACGCTTTCTGCTTTATATTTAAGACTGGTGAAAATTCAAGTTTTAAAGGGTACATATGGCAACCACTTCAAAAAAAGACTGTTTTCTAAGATTCCATTAAGTTTAACCTATTTTAATTAATTCTCCAAAAATTGTGTAAGTTACCTATTTACTGAATCACTTAGTCTAGTCTAGCTTCAATTAATCCTTTAGTTTTAGATGATAAAAACTGAGAAAACAAAAGTTGAAGAGAAGCCCACAAAGTCAGAAAAAGAGAAATTGCTCTTGTAACTATCTTTCTTTTTCATATTCTGTAGGTTTAAACATCTGCCCACTTAGACTGATCATCAGACCTTTCTCAAATGTTCAGTCAGATTCCCAAGTGCTACCTTTGACACTGGTACTATGAACCCCCCTACGACCTTATTGCTCATTCTGAGTTTTAACTATTACTACTAATATCTAATTACATCATTAATTGGACCAGGAATGGATGGTACCACTTTAAAGTTTGGAGTTAGATTAAACTTGGTCTGTTTTAGAACTGGATGTCTTTAGAACTTTTGTTTATAGTGTTTTTAAAAATAAAAAATTGTATTTACTTAGAAGCATTCAGAATGTCAACAAAACAGCTGCAACTTTCTTTTGCAATTACAGAGTGGCATCCAGTCAACAGGACGATTATTTCATATAAACTGCATCACAGACAACTGAAGATGAAAAAACTACCATCCCCATATACAACTAATTCGTGCTGTGCACCAACAAGAGCCTGCTTGAAATTTCCATGCCAATTTACAACCCCCATACTGTGTCAGGCAAGGTTAGCAGCTATGGAAAACACCACCAGGAAAGATCTATCTAAAGACACACTTGGTAGTGTATTAACTATACGAAAAAAAAGACTCTGTACAGTTCAAAAACAAATCTTACACAGCCTTACATTTCAATTTTCTTTAAAAGGAGTGAGTTGTGTACAGGGGGATTGAGTGCTTTATAGACAAGGAAAAAAACTGCAGTAGAACCAACATATTCATCATCACCATCATCATCACCATCATCATCATCATCATCATCGTCGTCGTCATCGTCGTCTTCATCTTCCTCACCTTCCTCTTCTTTTTCTTGCTTTTTCCAGCCTGGATGACTCCCTTTATCGTGTTTTTTATACCTTCACTGCTTTTTTTTTTTTTTACTCCTTTAAAAATAATGTCTCGATTTTTCATTTCTTCAACAAATATTTTTAGACCTTTTGCTACATATCTGGAATGGTACAGGACAGGAGGCCGCTGTGAAAAAGACAATCAAGCTCTCGGTCTGAACGGAGCATAGATCCTGTTGGGGGCAGGGTGAGGATGGGGAGTGCTAGACAAGTCAAATAAATCACCAACCAAAATTTTACTTGATATGATCTTCTTAATAACATATGGTCTATTGATATTCAAGGATTATTATATACATTTTATGTACATCTATATACTGCTGTATATCTAACACAGGTTTATAATAAAGTGACAATATACTCATGTTCCCTTTTCTAAGTTTGTCTTAACAGATTAAATACACACACCTATGACATCTATACATTATATAATCAACATCTTAAATAACAGCTTGGAAATTTCTCAGTGAGTGGTTGCACCACACTAAAAATCATGATATATACACTTACTGACATACTCATTGAAACGGGATGGAATTAATCCTCACCATACATATACTCAAAAAAACTTTCTTTAAGTGGATATGATCTTTCAGTCTATTTATATTTAATGAAAATGATGAAATCTGTTATCACCTCTGAAGGGGAGAAGATTCAGGTGAGAAAGACCTGTGAAGTCCACCTGGAGCAGACTGCTCAGCGCCGTGTGGGAGGCACTTAACAGAAGCACACTGGAGATGAAAAGAACTGCCCAGAGCTTTCATCCCCTTTGATCTATGCAGTGTCTCACATGACAAGGTATGACACCATCTGAAACACAAACTTACCCTCTCCTGTCCAAACACTGCAGTGGCAGGATATATGAGTCAGAGCACCACCTCTCTTTCTTGGGATGGCATGCCAGGGAGAAGAATCTCTGTTCTATAATTTTCCACATCTTCAGAACAAATCAAGCTCTCAAATAAGAGATCTTGTCACCCCTAGAAAAGTACTACCTGTCAGATAGGAGATCCTCATATTCGGCTGATAGGAGTGTCATAAAAGCCTTAAAATGTTTAAAAACCTTGACTAGGCAGTTCAATTGCTAGGAATTTAAGAAAATCATTTAATGTTTATAAAAATGGTTTGTGTATGATACTTCACTACAGTGTTGTTTATAATGATTAAAAATTGAAAACAAATTAAATGTCCAATGGCAGGAATTAAGTACAGAGCATCCATATTCTGGAACTGACAGTCAGGTATAGGAGAATATTTCAGAATGCGAAAATATTCACCATATATTGTTAGATTAAAAATGATGTTAAACAAACAAACAAACAAGGTCATAGACACAGACAATAGTACAGCAGTTACCTGAGGGACAAGGACTGGGGGGAGGATGAAGAGGGTAAAGGGGTCAAATACACATATATGGTGATGGGAGGAAACTGAACATTGGGTGGTACGCACATGATACATAATACAGATGATGTATCACAGAATTGTATACCTGAAACTTTTTTAAAGTATATTTTTATTTTATTGATTATGCTATTACAGTTGTCCCATGTTTTTCTCCCCTTTTTCCCTTCTGTCTTGCATCCCCCTCTTCAGCATCACCGCCCCCCCCCCACCCCCACCACCACTTGCCTGCTTAGTTCATGTCCATGGGTTGTGCATATAAGTTCTTAGGCTTCTCCATTTCCCATACAATTAACCTCCTCCTATTTTGTACCTACCATTTATGCTTCTTATTCCCTGTACCTTTTCCCCCATTCTCTCCCCTGCCCTGCCCTGCCCTGCCCTGCTGATAACCCTCCCTGTGATCTCCATTTCTGTGATTCTGGTCCTCTTCTAGTTGTTTGCTTAGTTTGTTTTTGTTGTCTCTTTTGGGGGGTTTGGTTGTTGATAATTGTAAGTTTGTTGTCATTTTACTGTTCATATGTTGATCTTCTTTTTCTTAGGTAAATCCCTCTAACATTTCATACAATAAAAGCTTGGTGATGATGAACTCTTTTAACTTTACCTTATCTGGGAAGCACTTTATCCGCCCTTCCATTCTAAATTATAGCTTTGCTGGGCACAGTAATTTAGGTCGTAAGTCCTTGCCTTTCATGATTTGGAACACTTCTTTCCAGCTCCTTCTTGCCTACAAGATTTCTTTTGATAAACCAGCTGATAGTTTTATGGGAACTCTTTTGTAGGTAACTCTCTCCTTTTCTCTTGCTGCTTTTAAGATTCTCTCCTTCTCTTTAATCTTGGATAATGTAATTATGATATGCCTTGGTGTGTTCCTCCTTGGGTCTAACTTCTTTGGGGCTCATTGAGCTTCCTGGACTTCCTGGAAGTCTATTTCCTTTACCAGATTGGGGAAGTTCTCCTTCATTATGTTTTCAAATAAGTTTCCAATGTCTTGCTCTTCCTCTTCTCCTTCTGGCACCCCTAGGATTTAGATGTTGGAACATTTGAAGTTGTCCCAGAGGTTCCTCAGCCTCTCCTCATTTTTCTGAATTATTGTTTCTTTGTTCTGTTCTGGTTGAATATTTATTTCTTCCTTCTGTTCCAAATCATTGATTTGAGTCCCAGTTCTTTCCCTTCTCTGTTGGTTCCCTGTATAGTTTTATTTATTTTACTTTGTGTAACCTTCACTTCTTCCTTTACTTTGTGGCCATACTAAACCATTTCTGTGAGCATCCTGATTACCAGTGTTTTGAACTATGCATCTGATAGGTTGGATATCTCTGAGTCACGAAGTTCTTTTTCTGGAGTTTTGATCTGTTCTTTCACTTGGGCCATATTTCTTTGTCTCGGCACACCTATTATGGTATAAGGGGCAGAGCCTTAGTTATTCACCAGGGAAGGACAACCCACTTCACTCTTTTGTGGCTCTGTGTGGGAAGGGTCCTAGAGGGAAAAATGCCACTTTTTGGATCTTGCCCTACTTTCAGCCACTTCCCTTGCTACCCACAAATGAAGCGAATGCTCCCTTCTGGTGCTGATGCCCAGGTGGGTGGTTCTGTGTACATTCTAGGAACCTGTGGGTGTCTCTAACAAACTCTCCCGTGAGGCTGTGAGTTTCTCCCACCGCTGCAACTCCCACAGGTTTTTCAGTCAGAGGTTTTGAGACTTTAGTTTCCTCACACTGGAACCCTGAGTTGCGCAGTCTGCCCCACTCCCCAGTTGTTCCTCCAGGTTTATCCACAAGTGAATGTGGGACTGCCCGGTCTACCAGCCGCCACCTTGCTGCGTGTTCTTTCTACCCTGGCAGCCCATCTCTGCCCCTCCAACCAGTCTGGATGAATGATTCTTCTTTAACTCCTTTATTGTTGGACTTCCATACAGTTGATTTTCTGGCACTTCTTGTTGTTTTTTGTTTTTAAATTGATTGTTGTCCTTCTTTTGGTTGTATGAAGAAGCAAAGCATATCTACCTATGCCTCCATCTTGACCAGAAGTCACTTGAAACTTATCCAATGTTATTAACCAAACTTACCATCAATAAATTCAATTAAATTAAAAATTATGTTACAGAATGTTACATAGAATAAGATTCAATCATGTGTGTGTGTTTGCATGTAAATGTGTCTGTGTATGTACATGTAAATGAAAATGTTAAAAGGAATATGCCAAAATGTTAAAAGTGATTATCTCAGGAGTGGATTTTTTTTCTTTTATTCTCTTTTTGTATGTTTTTCAAACACAAAAGCTACTATTCCTTTTGCCATGAAAGAAAGAGCAGTAATTTTTTTAAAAATTACTACCTTGCTAAGGATCCCATTGTTCTCATATAGAATAGTCTCCCCTGCCATTACTTTCTGAATGTTTGCTTATTGTCTGTACCTCTGTAATATCAACTGTCAATGTCTCATGTATATCACAGTTTCACAGTTGCAGGGTTATGAGCTTCCAATTTATCTCAGTGTAGCTCTACTCAACAGGTGTTTGCTACTCAATTAAACTGAATACATTTATCCTTCTGTTAGCCTCTGTGACAGAGTTGCAAGAAGAAACTGTGAGTAATGGGGACTTAGGGTGGGTTATAAATTAATATTATGGTAAATATTAATACCAGAGCCATAGGCCTGATACATTTCTTTGCAAAGCAATATTATGAAGATGCAATGCTGTAGGGCAGGAAGAAATAGAAAATGTTCCCAGAAAGAAGTGGAGACATTGGGAAACTAACTTAACATGAAAGTGTTGGGGCCATACCCTAGAAGAAATATACTTGACATGAAAGCCACCCCCCCCCAAAATAAACAAGCATTTCTTGCCCTGACCAGGTGGCTCAGCTGATTGGAGCATTGTCCCATGTTCCAAAAGATTGCAGGTTCAATTCCCAGCCAGAGCACATACCTAGTTTGCATGTTTGATCCCCAGCCAGGGTGCATATGGGAAGCAACTGATTGATCGATCTCTCTCTCTCTCTTCCTCTCTCTAAAGCCAATAAACATATCCTAAGGTAAAGATTTGTTTAAAGAGTCTTTCCTGCCCTATTTACCAGCACAAAGAAAATCTTAAGGGACTCAGAAGTCTTTATTTCTTTTTTTGCTCCTGCATTCCTTTTTTTAGCTTTCTTTTAGTTATATTTTGACAACTAATATGAGAAAAGTTTTTTCTTTCCCCCTAGCTCAAAGGCTTAAGGTCTCACAGATGAGTGTGCCTGCTCTCTGAGAGGGTGCAGCTCCAGGCAATCGAGACCCAGGACAGCGGCATATGCATCTGAGGTGGTGACAGAGCTGGGATCCCTCTTCCTCAGAAATCAATATTAAAATGCTCCTGGACAGAAGGAATTACTGAAAAAAAATAAGACATTCTGCTGGCTTAGGGGAGAACAAGAATAGTGAGTTACCTGTACCCCCAACGTGGGGCTATGTTATTGCCCACAGTCCCAGCAGAGACAGTTGGGGCACAATGAACAGTGGCTGACAACTTTCACCAAAAAGTAGGCAGCTAACCCGAAACCTGTATAATTTTGTTACTCAGTGTCACCCCCAATAAATTAAATAAAAAGGAAAAAATTAGGCAGCTACAATACAGATGATGTATTATAGAATTGTATACCTGAAACCTATATACTTTTATTAACCTATGTCACCCCTAATAAATTCAATTTAAAAAATTGTTTAAAGTAGACAGCTACAACTTTGGGAGCCCAATTCCTTGGCAGTGATAAGAGCAGCCACTCCATTAATGAACATAAAACTGAAAGCTGCAAGTTACACTTTTTCGAAATTCTTTGCTTTGCTTTTTCCAGCAAGTCACGTGTTTGTATCAGACATCTAACTGGGTAATACTCTTTCCCACTTCAGAGATGCCTCCCAAAATAGAGTCAACAATATGCTGTGTTTTGGCTACTTTGGTTTTTTTAGAATAATCACAAATCTCATTTTTAATCTCCCACATAGGACCAGATTGAGAAAGACTAATGTGTTCCAGTTGCCTTGTTCCCCTTTATGACCAAGCAGGAAGTTTCAGAGCAAACCTCCACCTCTCAGGAAGTTTACGTCAAACTGAGCATTGACATCCTGTTTAATATGGTCTGAACTTTTTCCCTCAATTCTAGATATTCACTATTTGAACTGAAATGTGAGTAATCTGTCCTGAAATTGTTTCTTCTGACTCTCAAAAGACTATATATATATATTAGTTCTAAGTGACAAATGGAATATCTCTATGACTAACAATGATAAAAGTTAAAGTTTTTTGTATCAAGTGTCTATAACTACTTACATGTCCATTTCCCCTCCCTTACTCATGTTACTTCTCAAGTAGGTTTTTGTTGATCACATTCTGATTCATTAGTTATGCAGCTAATACACTAAAAACAAGCCAATAAAACCCTCCTTGTAATATCCTGGTACTTCTCACCAAGACATCCTGAAGTGAGGGAGGTGACAGGGTGCTGATTCTGAATCGTCTAGAAGCTGGCTGGATGACTTTGGCTAAGTCCCTAACCTCTCTGGCTTTAGTTACCTTACCTGAAAATGAGAGGAGTGAGTTAAAAGATCTTCAGCATACCCTGTGCGGTTACACAATGCGGAAGTGAAAATCTTTATCTCAGATACTGTAAAGTCATACTTCTTAAATTTTGAAAAAACATATTCTAAGTGTAAGCCTCAGGATAAATATGGTTGTATCTTCTTAGATGTATTGGTTGCACTTAATAGAAATCCAAATGGATCTTGTTTAGAAGAGAAAGTGAATTTATCATAAAGGTAAAGAATTATCTTACAGAATGCAAGGAGAGAAATTCAGCTGCACATAAGGAACCAGGGGGGTGAATGTTCAAAGGACTCATCTTCTCTTGCCTCTCCCTATTTTTGTACATCTGATTCATTCCCATTTTTCTCTCCTAACCAGGTTCTTCTGCTTCCCCTGATTACAGAATGGAAAACAGAACACCCTGGAAGCTCTTAAATGTAAAGGTATAGTCCAGACACATGGAAAGAGATAGCTCTCTCTCAGTTCAAATGCCATATTCCAAGAAAAAGCTGTAACTGGCTCCCTTTAGGACAGACGCCACCCCTGGATTAATCAATTGTCATCTAGGTTGACAGTTGGGACCATGTAGATTGAACATAACAGTTTTCACTACAATCCCGAGGAGAGGAAAGAGAGAAATTTCTAGAAAGGGGATATAAGTTGAAAACCCAATAGATGTTCTCATACTAGAATACCACTTTACACAATAGTATTGTTTTTTATTTTGAAATAATTATAGATTTACAGGAAGTTAGTTCAGAGAGGTCCCACCCAGTTCCCCCCAATGGTAGCATCTTACATAACTATAGTACAGTATCAAAACCAGGAAACTAACTGGTACAACCCACAGATGGTGTTCCGATTTCACCACTTTAACATGTACTCATTTGTATGTGTGTATAGAAATCTATGCAATTTTGCCCTGGCTGCATAGCTCAGTGGATTGAGCGCGGGCTGTGAACCAAAGCATCACATGCTCGATTCCCAGTCAGGGCACATGCCTGGGTTGCATGTCACGGCCCCCAGCAACCGCACATTGATGTTTCTCTCTCTCTCTCTCTCTCCCCCTTCCTTCCCTCTCTGAAAATAAATGAATAAAATCTTAAAAAAAAAGAAATCTACACAATTCTATATCTTTATAGGTTTGTGTAACCACCACCATAATGAAGATACAGAGCTATCCCAACACCACCAAGATCCTGTGCATTAGTGCACAGCTCAAAGAATTTTCATAAAGCAAATGTGGCCATGTAATTTAGTTCAAGAATCAGAATCACCACCATCTCAGACCTCCCTCTCCAACTTTCAGTCATTCCCCTCCCTCAAATATGCATCGCACATTGTGCACTCTTTTGTGCCTGGATTCTTTTGCTTAACATTGTTTGTGGCACTCACCTATGTTGTTTGACATCATTAGAGTTCATTCATTCTTCCATAAGCATTAAATTTTGTACAATTTTATTAAAGTTATATAACAGAATAAATTGCACATTTTAAAGTGTACAATTTGATGAGTATTGACATATGTATACACTTATTGCAATACCACAGTCAAGATAATGAACATATCTATTTACTCAAAATATTCCATGAATTTTCAAAGCTAAAAATGAGACTTGAGAAAGGTGAACATCTTAGGATTACATTCCAGATCTTTTGCAGAAGGTATGAATAGGGAATATTTACTTTTCTCTGTTGTTAGGAGGACTTCAGTGACAAAGGTTTATATTACATATGTGCTATCAAAAACCAAATCTAGCTTTATAAGAGTATAAATCTAAATCATTGTTCTAAACTGCCTCTGATAGTGGTTCTGTGAAGAACTTTTATCTCTGACTGCCAGAGAGGAATGAGAAATCCTGACATGAAAGCAGAAATGAAGTCTACATGCACACAAACACACATTGGCACATGCATACACGCGAAAGGACTCACCGAAGCCCAGTTCTGGATTAACTAAAAGGGGTAAACCTCAAACTGTAAGTATGATAATGATCTTCAGAGGGCTATAGACTAAAAGTATTATTTTATTTTATATTCATATAAAAGTTACATAGCACTATTTTTTAAATGCATACAACATTTATGTAGCTATTATAATGAAGAGTTTTTCACATGCATTCATTCACATGTACCTACAATTTCCCTCATTAAATTTATTTAACTGACTTCACCCATTTTGTGGAGGGGATATAAAGAACTCTGACTAATGTTTAAGAGCAATCAAATGGGTAAGAGTGGAATTTAGCTCTTCATTTCTCTTCATGTCATTGCTTAGGTCAAAAAGAACTATCCCTTCAGCGTCAAACTACTTTTGCTCTCCAGAAACAATAAATACCACAAATCTGTTTAAAGAAAGAAAGAAAGAAAGGAGAGAGAAATACTTAAAAAAGGGAAAATATATATGCTATTTGCTCTGTTCTCTTCATATAGGTGATCTGAAAGGTCATATTTTCATATATAAACATCCACTGAAATTCTCCTGGTAGATCGGCAGTCAAGGCGAATGCAATATGAAGGGTGTAAAACATTGAATTCCTGTGGATAAGATGAAAAACCGTGGATCAGATTATAATGCAGTTAGTCCTTGCCTGAAGGACTTTGGCCCAAGAACACAGATAAATGTTCTCTTGGAAAGCCCTTCAGTTATGCTGCGAGGCTCTGCGATGGGCTCTATTACACTTAATTAACATTTTTATTAATAATTTGGATAGAAACTCACATGTAATTAAATTTGAAGATCACGTGTAGTTAAGGATTACTAATTTGTTCATTGACACTAAAGAGTGATTTGGAAAACCTACTTATAAAAGCCAGCATTTCAGTTAAACTGCATAAGTATAGTTCAGGTAAACATATTCTTTGGCAGTTTTTGGAAATACAAAAATTTTAGTAGGCTGTAACCTTGGGCTTTACTGATTAAAATTACAGAAGGCCAACCAGGATAATAGAAATTTGGAACTATGTCTTATCAAGCTGCTGAATAAACAGTTTTGTCCTGGGCAGAGGGGGTCAAAAGATCTTTAGCTATCTGAAGGAGAGTGTGACTTCAGAGGACAAAGTCAGGATCAATGTATAGAAACTACATGTAAACCAAGTGTAGCTCAATGTAACAACTTTCTAGCCATTAGAATTGTGGGCTGCTTTGGGAGGTGTGGTAGACAAATGGTACCCCCCAAAGATGCCCATGTATTAATCCCTGGAATCCATGAGTATGTTGCCATATATAGCAAAAGGACTTTGTAGGTGTGATGAATTTAAGAATCTTAATTTAGGTGTATTCTCCTAGATTATCCAGATGAGCCCAATGTAACCAAAATTGTCTTCAAAAGAAGAATGAGGGAGGCAGATAACCAGAGAGGAAGATGTGATGCTGGAACCAGAGGGCCCGAATCAGAGGGAGATGAGAAGATGCTATGTTGTTGGCTCTGAAGATGGATGGAGAATGGGGCCAGAAGTCATGGAATGCGGCCACTAGATACAGTAAGAGGCAAGGATGTAGATTCTACCCTAGAGGCTCTTCAGGGAATTCAGCCCTGCCAACACCTTGATTTTGGCCTACTGACCTACAGGACTGTAAGATTTTATGTTTGTGATGTTTAAACCACTAAATTTGTGGTTATCTGTTACAATGACAAGAGGAAACTAATGCAGGGGGTAGTGAGTTTCCATCATCACAGATATATTAGTAGAGCTGGGTTATTTTGTTCAGGGAGCTGAGATTCTGGAAAGGATTGGACTAGAACAATCTAGAAAGTCTTTTCTGCCTAGACTGAGTGCTGTGTTTTCATTTTTTATATTTTTTCCTTGGAAATCTTAGGTATTTCCCATGATTTCAACTATAACCTCTTTATGAATAATACCCAAATTCATATATATATAGCGTGTTTTTAACCCCACATATTTCATTAGCTGACACTTTCTTTTGGACGCCTTGAAATCTCTTTAAATCCCATGTGACTCCAGTGAGAAAAGATGCAGAGATCGAGGGTTAAGAATGCAGAGAGGTAAATGTAGTTTTTCCCTGAACGAGGAAAAATAAAGCAAACTTTTCTTCTATATATGAACTGATCCAAAACTGAGCAAAATCAGCCATGAAAAATTCTGGTGACAAAATTTCGAGTGTTATTGTGCAGCAAACTACACAGAGGTTTTTTAACCTCAAAGAGGACAGATTTATGGTGCAAGCTGGGTAGCTCAGTTGGGCTGGATAGCTCAGTTGGTCAGAATGCCGCCCCAATACACCAAGGTGTCTGTCAGGACACATGCAAGAATCAGCCAATGAATGTGTGAATAGGTGGAACAACATATCAGGAGTTCCGGCTAAGATGGAGGCATAGGTACAGACCCTTCACTTCCTCACACGACCTGAAAGAGGACAACAACCAATCTGAAATCAATAAAGAACCAGAAGCACCAGAAAATCAAACTGCACAGAACTCCAACAACCAAGCAATTAAAGAGAAAATCAACCAGACCAACAGCGCTGCTGCACAGCAAAGAGGGTTGCCCAGCACCCTTACAACCTGTCAGCTGTGCCAAGACAAAGAAATATGGCCCAAATGTAAGAACAGAGTAGAGCCTCAGAAAGAGAGCTAAGCAAGGAGGAAATTGCCAACCTATCTGATGGAGAATTTAAAGCTCTGGTAATCAAAATGCTCACAGATCTAATTGAGCTTAGTCAAAAAACGAAAAAACAAATGAAGGATACCCAAAGTGTAATAAAGCAGAATGTTCCGGGAACCAATAGGAAGGAAGGAAACCAGTACTCAAAGCAACAATTTGGAACAAAAAAAATAAACATACATCCAGATCAAAATGAAAAAACAAGAATTTGAAAAAGTGAAGAAACCCTTACATACCTCTGGGACAACCTGAAATGTTCCAATAACCTAATTATAGGGGTGCCAGAAGAAGAACAGCAAGAAATTGAAAACTTAGTTGAATAAACAATGAAGGAAAACTTCCCCACACTAGCAAAGGAGATAGACATGCAAGTCCAGGAAGCTCATAGAGTCCCAAAGAAGTTGGACCCAAGGAGGAACACACCAAGGCACATCATAATTCAATTGCCAAAAATCAAAATAAGGAGAGAATCTTAAAAGCAACAAGAGGAATGGAGAGAGTTACCTACAAAAGAATTCACATAAAACTGTCAGTTGGTTTATCAAAAGAAACCTTGCTGGCAAAAGGGGATGGAAAGAAGTATTCCAAGTCATGAAAGGCAAGGACCTCTGACCTAGATTACTGTGTCCAGCAAAACTATAATTTAGAATGGAAGGGCAGATAAAGTGCTTCCCAAATAAGGTCAAGTTAAAGGAGTTCATCATCATCAAGCCCTTATTATATGAAATGTTTTTCTTTTTCTAAGAAAAAGAAGATGTTAAAAAATATGAATAGCAAAATGACAATAAACTCACAACTATCAACAACTGAACCCAAAAAAGCAAAAACAAAAGCAAACTAAGCAAATAACTAGAACAGGAACAGAACCACAGAAATGGAGATCACATGGAGGGTTATCAGTGGGGCAGGGGAGGGGTAATGGGGAAAAAGGCACAAGGAATAAGAAGCATAAATGGTAGGTACAAAATAGACAGGGGGAGGTTAAGAATAGTATGGGAAATGGAGAAGTCGAAGAACTTATATGTACAACCCATGGACATGAACTAAGGGTGAGCAATGATGGTGAGAGGGGGATGCAGGGAGGAGGGAGATAAGGGGCAGGGGGAAAATGGGACCATTGTAATAGCATAATCTATCAAATATACTTAAAAAAGAGTGTAGAGTTAAAATTTTTATTCTTAAGTTTTACTTTAAAATTTTCTCAAATATTATGTTCTCAACAAGAAAAACTAGACTAAATAATATCTGGACTTGTTATACAGGTCTCCGGTCGTCTCTCTCCAGACTAGGCTGAAGCTAATGAGATGACAGATGATAAGTGAGTTCAGACTGCAGGGAGCCAGGCACTACAGTGGTTTAAAGCGCAGGCTCCGGAGTCAAGCCGCCTGGATCAGAGTCAAAGCTGTGATAGTGACCGAGTGAGTGACCTCGGACGAGCTGGTTAACCTCCTTTGCCTCAGTGTCTTCTGTAAGATGCAGATAAATAGATGACCTACTTCATAGGTCTGTTGTAAAAATTGAAAAAGATAATACAAGTAATGTGCTTAGAATGGTGATGGTATATAGCAAGTGCTCAATAAATATCATATTTGAAAAAAAGAACTTAACTATGAAAAGCTCTTGACCATCAACCAAAAGAAGGTTCTAGTTTCCAGATGGCATTTGTTTGCACACAAGATTTAATCCAAGGGTACAGTGAGGTATTTTTTTTCCCATGGAAGCCTGACTCATCTGGGTCCCTAATCCCTGCCCTGGTAAAGCATCTATTTTGGTCTCCTAATTCCTGGCTCATTTTACTCCTGACTTGATGTCAACAACCTCTCTGACATCCCAGTGACTAATTCTGATCATACCACAACGCCTTTCTCATTCCTCCTACCTGCTCTGCGTTGGCAGCTTGATCCACCTGTTTTTCAGGGCTTCAGGAATGCACCTCTCCAGGAGCTATCCATTGCCTTCACCTTTCACTCGTTCTAGTAGGTGCCGCCTTCCGGCTCTGCCTCAGCTCCAAAAAACCTCTGGTGGTTTAGGCGAGTCCTTACTTAAAAAGAGTTGAAATTGAATGAGGGAGGGGTTTTGTACGTAAACGTTTGTACTTCTCTAAATCTAATTGAATATGATGTCCAACATGTGCCATTAGTAATTAGATAGGTCACACTGTAAGACTATTTTTTAAGAACAATTTTGTTTGCCTGAAATATTAATTTTATTTTGTAGGTGAAACTGGAATTCAGAGATGGTAACTGGTAGAGCTCATCTCATTATTCAGCAGGAGATACATAATTGAATTTTCTTTCGACTCTTAGCCCTGTGACCTTTTAAAGGCAAGAAGAGTTTCATGAAGAAATTATAGTATTTTCAAGATTTTCTTTTCTTTGTCAGCATTTTTCCTATGACATATCTTTCAGCAGATCCTTTATAGTTCTCCTATGTGGAATTTGTTGAGCTTCCTAGACATGTAGGTTATCATTTTTCACTAAATCTGGGAATTTTTCAGTATGATTTCTCTGAGTTTTTTTTCCCTCCTGCTGCTCTGTCCCTTTCTTCTGGTGGTCTGACTATGTGTATGTTAGCATTCTTAATGGTGTCCCGTGTTTTTCTGAGGCTCCCTTATCTTCCTTGCCTTGCATAATCTCTAATGATCGTTTTTAAAGCTCACTTGTTCTTTCTTCAACCACTTACATTTTCCCATTTTTAAAGTTCACCTGTCCTCAGGGGAGAGCAATGGGGGGAAATGGGGACAACTGTAATTCAACAACAATTAAAAAATGTTTTTTAAAAGTTCACTTGTTCTTTCTTCAACCAGTTGAATTTTACTAGTAACCTCTTCAGTGAAATTTTACTTTAGTTACTGTAAACTTCAATTTCATAATTTTTATTTTTTTAAACATTTATTCCCTACTGCTATTTTCTATCTGATGTCACATTGTCAGCATACCTTCCTTTATTAATTCCATTAATTATGGTTTCCTATAGTTCTGGGAACATATGTATGATTGTTTTCAAGTCTTTTCCTGATAAATCTGACACATCTGATCTCTCTTTCAGGCAATTTTTATTTGCTAGTGACTAGCTAAATTATTTTGGTGGACTCTGTCCCAGCCCCTACCCCCAACCCCCACCACACACGGTGTTTAGCCTCTGATGTAGCAGTTCAAGGGTGCGTATGCCAACAGCTACCCTGGAAAGAAAGTGGCACTGGGAGGAATCTAAGACTATTTTTAAAAAAATAAATAGACATCATAGAAAAAATGGCTAGGTTATGTTCTCTTATCCAGACCAGAGTGTAGACAGTAAGCACATGCAATCATAAACAAAGCACCACCATCCATTTGGTGGCATTTGAATAATAAACACAATGGCTCACAGAAAATAATACACTTTCATAAGTGTATTATTATAAAAATTAATCCATAACATGACAAATAGCCATTTTAAAGTGGTGTCCAGTGACCAATACAATGATGTAGAAAAAAAGAAGTGTCACTGTTGATTACAAAGATTAAAAAATAGAAATAAATGGATATGGGACTACATGGTTAGAAGGAAATGATCTTTCGTACAAGTTGTATATGAAATACAAATTTGTTCAGAAATTAACATTTATATAGCACTTTACAATGTACTTTTTATATACTCTACTTCATTTATTCCTTGTAATAGTATTACAACATTGATGCTACTATTATTCCTATTTTAAAGGTGAGAAAATTAAGGGTGGGAGGTTCGGTAACTTGCCCAAGTTCACAGTTTAAACAGAGGCAGAACCAGGACTTGATCACACCTGCCCTGATTCCCAGATCACCAGCCTCGCTAGTGCATGGGTTTCATTTAAATATGTGGGAGAACTTACCTATCTAAATAGGCTTTTAGAATCTCTATTCTTAGGAATCTTCAAGAAGAGAATATATTTTAGCCAGTCTTAAGCAAACTTTTAGGCATTACCTTCTTGAAGTTCTTTTCTGCTTTTTGATTTTCAGTTACTTTCAGCCTACATCTCAATAAACTTTATGACTTGTTTCTACCCTATATGAACATATTAACTGAGATAGCCTGAGCATCTGCTTTGAAAAGGTACCATTCAATCAAAGACAGTATTGTGTGGGTTACTAGACAAGTAATTGTCTCACTAGGGTAATAATTGTCTGACCGGGCAACGATTCATAAGCTCACAAGTGGTTGGTTTCGTCAGTATTTTCAGGTCACTTCTGCTGCACCCAGCCCCATCCCCCACCCCCCATGACCCAACCTCCATGGTTCACTCCACATGACTTGCTCTTTTGTGAAGCTCTACTGGTGCGAAAGGCAGAGTTAGGTCTCTGTCTTCCCCAAACTGTTTTGTTTGGCTTTTCCCAGAGCTGCTCAAAATGTTTTCCACAGAAATTCTGTCCTGAAACACGCACAGTGATCTGAAGCAATCTGTAGTTCTCTTCAGGCCCACAGCCACCCTCCAGCCCAGGCCCCATTCTGGCAAACTGCTGTTAGGTTAATCTGGGTGGAGCAGTGGCTGCAGGGAGTGTGGTGAGGTCTGTGAGTTCCTCAAATCCCCAGGAGCAGCCGACCAGATGGCAGGGAGGATGGCAAGGCCCGCTACCAAAGGGAAGGATGCGAGGACTGCAGCCTGAGACCCAGGGGTGAGCTTGGCCTAGTGGGAGGGCAGCTTTGCCAGCTACCATGGATGACTAGCTAGGGCCCTCCCTAAGGTTTACATTGGGCACAACGCAAAAACGATCTGCTGTAAAATACCAAAAAATGCCTTTATTCCACAAGAATATTACAGGACACTTCTACACTTGTTTTCTAATTATAAAAGTCCTAATGTTATAACCTAAGGCAGGGGTCTTGACACGAACTTGTCCCAAATCCATTGCTGAAGCACAGCATTCATCTCTAGAGCTGGCTCCTTTTCCTAGCAACATTTTTGTTGTTGTCTTTTGTTTGTTGTCTTTTGTTTTTTCAATTCAGCCCATGGTCCAGTCCTCTTTTCACAAACCCGAGATCCTTCTTCACAGGCTCCCACAATGCTGTGGTGTAGAGTATACTTACATGTGAAGTACAATCAACAAAAAAATGTCTTATTGAATTAAATCTACCCATAGTGTTTTAAATTGCCCACTGTTATTACTATAACAATATAGTAATCTAATAGTTTCTTCAAGAAAACATAGGATGTAACTAGCTATTATGATCTTAAGTTTATAAATGATAAAAATAAATATAACCAAAAGGCATAGGAATATCCACATGCAAAAGATTGAAATTGGGCCTTTAATTTACACCATAAGAAACTAACTCAAGATGGATCAAAACCCTAAATATAAGAGCTAAAACTATAAAACTGAAAAGAAAACATAGGGGAAAATCTTTGACATTGGATTTGGCAAGGCTGTCTTGGATATGACATTAAAAACACAAGTAATAAAAGTAAAATATAGATAAATTGGACTTTATCAAAATTAAAACCTATTGCATAAGAAAAGACACCATCAAAAAGTAAAAAAAACAACCTACAGAAAATTTTTTTTAAGAATTTCATTTATTTATTTTTAGAGAGAGGAGAAGGGAAAGAGAAAGAGAGGGAGAAAAACATCAATGTGCGTGCAAGAGATACATCAGACAGTTGCCCTTTGCTCATCCCCAACTGGAACCTGGCCCACAATCCAGGCATACGCCCTGACTGGGAATAAAACCTGTGACCCTTCAATTTGCAGGCTGGCACTGAATCCACTGAGCCTCACCAGCCAGGGCAGCAAAATAGTTTTTAAAGATTTTTATTAGAGACATATAGGAAGGAACTGAATTGTCCAGCATCAGGGTGAGAACTAGAAGGTAGCTTACACCCAGACAGAATTGCTGGCAGAGACTGTTGTTCCTTGTCTGAGCCCTCCCCCCAAAGAGCCACAGAACTTGCAGGTGCCATATCCATCAACCTGGCTAATTCTGTTTGCCCACCCTTGAGATCCCCCGAGGTTCTGTACCATCCAACTTACAGCTGTAAACAGTAGCTTTTCCCTATGAATGGCTGGTCTTGGCTCAAGCTTCGTAAATTCCTAAATCCTTTCAAACAAGCAATAGTTGGCCTCCATGAACCCCCAACCTCCCTACCTCTCCTAAGAAGCCCTAAGTACAGCACTAGCAGCAGCCAGCCTAGATTCACAGCTGGACTTTGCCTGGGAATCTCCAAGTCCAGCACAAGTAGCAACCATCTCAGATTGATTGCTCTGTAGCTCAGGCAGGGTGGCCCTGGGTAGAACACAGTTCGGGGCTGACCTTGCCACACACCACCTGGAAAACCCTAGGACCTGTGTACCCAGTGGACAGCAACAGACAATGTCAGAACACCACCACCCTGCCCCTGCTCAGCTGATCATCCACAGAGGACAGAGGGTGGTGGTCAGTGGTCACAGACAATTCTTGTAGCTGACTGGCCTGGGTAAAACCCTCCCATTGACCTGCCTACAGTAACCAAGGCTCACCTACAAGAAGAGAGTGAACTCAGCCCACACAAAGGGCGCACCTCAAGTACTCAGCTTGGATGATAGGGGAGCCTGTGCCACTAGGCCCTACAGGACACCTACTACATTAGGCCACACTACCAAGACACAGAGCCAAAGCAGCTCTACCTAATACATAGAAACAAACACAGAGAGGCTGCCAAAACGAGGAGACAAAAACATGGCTCAA
>PVIA01010289.1:0-52937 GCA_004024845.1 Tonatia bakeri | reverse complement strand
GTAAGGGGATTAAACACTTCAAAAGAAGTAATAGGTGGTCATTAAAACTCTAAAAATTTCATTGTACATTCTTTCTTTCATAGGGTAACACCAAATTATAAGAACATTAGTTTAGTGTACATCTCTGCTAATCCACGTCAGTGATGCTGGAAGATTTTAATGAATTCTCCTTAAGATATGTGATAGTTTTCAATGGGCTGATTACACTTGGAAGAGCATAAATCTTTGTAGAAATATTTGCCATGTTAGTTGAATCTCAGTTGGAAATGCAGTGGCTGTACTTGTATATTTATACATTTTGTTGACTGTTTTATGACCTTCATAAGATATTATTTTTTATCATTTCCATTGCATTCATGAGGGCTTGAATATTATACTTTGAAAATGTTTAGTCAAATGGATAACTCAAATCTTATTTTATAAATGACTAAATTTTGGTCAGAAATCCAAACTTCAGTCAAAAGTCTGTTTCAAAATTTTTTTTCAATTAAATTATATACTCCTCAGTCATTTGCGGTTCCCCTAATTTATTTTGTTAACAAATAAGTGTGCAATAATGCTAAACATAAGTCAGATGGTAAATATTCAGTCTAGAAACTGATCTTGTTTTTATCAAGAATTTTCACTGTAGAAGCTGTCCAAAAATGTTTAACAAGGGACTTGGATTTTGCAGTTCTTCCAGGATGGTGTGAGCTCCCTTCAGCTCGCCCGCCCCACTGATAAGGACCATAAACTGTAAACACCAAAACAAAAGGAACACCTCAATCACAAACTATTGTGCATGATACCTGAGAGTTATATAAAAGTAGGCAGATCACTGAATTAAGTAAAAACTTGAAGAAGATAGGAAAAAGAAAGCAGGAAAACAAAAAATAAGAGAAGGGGCAAACAGAAAACAAAATATGAAATAGTGACCTACATTCAACTATTTACATAATTACATTAAAGTTTAATGGTCTAAAAATTCCATTAACAGGCAGAAATTTTCAGAGTGCTTAAAATACAAGGCCCCACTATGTACTACCTCTGAGAAACTGAAACATTAACATAAAGATATAGGTTGAATGGGTGGTGAACACACAATACAATCAATGTACAGATACTGTATTATAGGATCACATGCCTGAAACCTATGTAATTTTATTAAGCAATGTCACCCCAATAAATTCAATAAAAATAAAGACATAGGCTGAAAGTAATGGATGGAAAATAAAGATACTTAACAACAAAACACTATTTTATTTTATATATTATGGTAAGGCGTGGGACCAAAAGTAGTATAAGCTGGTAGAACTTAAATATATATGTACACACAGGTGTGTGTGTGGGGGGTGTGCAATTACTTGTTCCAGTAAATTTTACATGTATCAGTGAGATAGGGTCCTATCCCATTTCACCTTTCTAGCTCTTAGGAACAAACATTCCTTAGCAAGGGAAACTGCTTGATTTCTCGTTAAGCATTCGGAGAGAATTGCTGGTGTTTATCTCCCCAAAGCCTCGACTTAACTAGACTTGGTGACTGCTGGGGAGTTTCTTTGTGTCAAAGAGCACCATTAACAAGGGGACATGGGGACACAGCACAGTGCCCTTCATGAGTTCATTCTCAGTCCACGCCATGTCCGCACTGTCAGGAGTCCATGCAGTGCCTCGGGAATCTGTCCCTCTGGTGTGTGGCATCGAGATGAACGGGCAGGGACAATGTATGGTGAATAATGGATAAATGGCAGTCTCCTGACATAGGTTTGACAGCCATAAAATACGAGTTTCGTGATTCCCTTAATGTTCCGACTCGAAGACTGACTGAGAGAATATTATTTCTAAATGCCAAGCCAACAAAAATTGTGATTTTCAGTAGGTGCTTCTCTTGTTAGTGTTTGAAGCCATTGCAGGGGAAATGGGTCAGTGCAATTTTCCTCTGGTACTTAAAAATCTTTTCTTGCCAGTACAAGAGAAGCTATTCAAATTCAAACCAGGCTTTTCCTCACAAAAGCTCTGTGTGTGAGAGACATTGCAAATTAAGTAGCACCACCCCTTCTCAAAGGGTTGCATTTGAGGAGACCAGCGTAATTCACTGCAAATAATACGGTGTTAAATCAGCAGATAGAATCAACTTGATTTTGCTTTATGAGAACTGTTTAAATTCTATATAAACCCTGTATCTAGCATATGTTTCTTTTATTTCCCTCTGTTAATTATATAACTTCTATTGCACTATGGAAAACCAGAGATAAATGAATATGAACTTTTACATAGCCTAGCCCTCTCTGAATACACAGAGTTTCAATGAGTTGTTAATATAGCACAATTCAAGTATTGTATTCAATAAACTAAGTACAAATACAATTATAATAAGGGAACTTGAGTTGGAGAAGGATCAGAAATTATATGTAGACAGGAGTTTGATAAGTCTAAGTCACTGGCTTGGTGATACATTTCCACAGTGGAACACTACCTGACTGTGAAAAAGAAGGAAAACACCCTTTGCAACAGTGTGGATGGACCTGGAGAGCATAATGCTAAGTGAACTAAGCTCGGTTGGGGAAAGACAAGTACCATATGATTTCACTCATGTGTGGAATCTAATGAACAAAATGAACTGACAAGAAAATCGAGACAGACTCATAGATGGAGAGCAGGCTGACAGGTATCAGGGTGTGGGTGTGGCAGGCAAGCTGAGGAGTGGTGGAGAAATTAAACAAAAAAAAAGAGAGAAACTTGAGGATGTGGAAAACACTGTGGTGATTGAGGGCTGTGGGGAGGGGTGGGGGAGGTGGAGGAGGGCGTGTGGGGATAAATGGTGATGGGTGGAGATTTGGGGTGCTGAACACAGCACAGTGTACAGATGAGGTGTTGCAGAATTGTGCACCTGAAACCTGGATAATTTTGTTAACCAGTGTCACTCCCACAAATTCCATAAAAAGGAAACAAAAAATTTGGTTTTTCATTTTGTTGTTTTACTATCATAATGACACAGCTAGCCATAAAGATTTATCTATAAATGCAAAGGAAAAAGAAGGTAATGTGACTAAATAATTCAAGGATAAAACTGACAGACTACCTTCCTAGTAAGAAAAAGATAAAAAATGTGTTGACTTTCATTCTATAAGAATTATAAAGATTAGAAGTTTCCATTTATCAGTAAAAGAGGTGACCCAATACACTTTTCATATCCTTACGATACATGAGCAAGGGTATGCACTAGGGTACCACCCCTACAAATCTTTCCAGATAGAATTCCCCAGTTGAAAATCCAGAGGGGAAAAATGTGTGTGTGTGTGTGTGTGTGTGTGTGTGTGTGTAGAGGGACAGAAGATAGAAGAGAAGAATTGTGTTACGAAGTAATATATGCTGCAGATTGAAAAATAACATTCCAAATAACTATTGTTTCAAGAAAGAAAATAATTTCAATAAATGATTTATTTCCCTTTATAGAATAAAGAGCACAGTTACTCACCTAGCCTCTCAATGGAATAATATCGCTGTTTGCTATCCACACGCACTGTCTCAGCATAAGGGCTCCCAACTCCGTAGCCGATGATGTAACCCCGCACCACGATGTTCGGGTTCAAGGGAGGAGTCCAACTCATGATGATGCAGTTGGTCTGGGGCCTCACATGAAGCGAGCTCGGCTGGTCAGGGACTTGTGATTCTAGAATTCAAAGGGAGGCATCATCAGCCCGTCTGGTAATAGAACACATAGCAAGGTGCAATTCCCATTTAAACAAGACTTACAAGCATATTCCATAGAGGCTCACAAGGTGCATCACTTATGGCCCACGTTCCTCCCTGCTTCAGCACATGTTACGTTTTTCACGTTTGATTTTACTTTCACAGAGTTTCTTAAGCACACGAGGATACTGAATACCTCCCATTCATCTTTATTCTAATATTTTCTTTGGGCTTTTTCCCTTCTATTTCTTCTGAGGTATTATTAATAAGGCGATAAATTGAAATAGCATTGACCAGCTTAAAACAGGGTTTCCTTCCTTAAAGCGCATTAGAAATTAATGCAATCTTTGAGTTATTTTCCAAAGACAGTGAGTGCATATGTTGTACCTGTCCTCAGGTTGGCCCAGGGACCAAGAATCTTCAGTCTACAGAACTCAAGTAATGCAAGTATGGCCACCAGACCCATTTAGGAAGTGAGAGGTCTTACAATAAGGAAGATTCACTGACCAGATGAAATGTGGACAAATATAGAACTGACCAGTCAAGTTCTGCCAGGTTGGAATTCCTTTGTGTTTCCTCGTGCCCCTTGACCCTATGCAACTGACCAAGTTCCATAAAACCCTCCAATCAAAACTTGCACTACCCGTACTACCACATGCTATCTTGTTCTCCCAAATCCTTAAAAAAAGCTTGTCCAGGTACCAGTTTGAGAAGACAGATTTGAATGGTGCTTCCCATCTCCTGTGAGTCAATTCGGCATTTAATACATAAGCTCTTTCTTCTTTCAAAGGCTAGAGTTATAATTTTGGTGCTTAGGCACATTGGGCAGTGGGCCCTTGCTTAGTAACAAAATCAAGGCAGATATAAGAATGATAGAAAGGAAAACAAAGTGTCAAAAACTGTCATTCCCGAGAATTATTTACTCTGATTTAACTAAAAATAAAAATAAAGGAAAAAGAACTGACAAGCATGGACAACCATGTGGTGATTACTGGGAGGAGAGGGGTGGGTATAAAGGGACTAAGTGGTAATGGGAAAAATACAATAAAGATTAGATGAAAAAATAAACACAGAAATCTCATCTCAAGAAGTTGTCAGGAGAAATAGTTTAGGGTCAAGATTTGAACAGTGTGGTTAGAACAGTCTCTGACCTATGGTGAAAAGAGCACTGATTAGCCCAGAGAAGGAGACAGTGGCCTGGATTTAAGCCTCACAGACTTTGGAGTGTGCAAATTTTTTTAATATCAGGCTCTGTCACTTACTAGCTCTGTGTCCTCTTGACATTACTTATCTTCTCTGAGTTTGGCTTTTAATTAAATTGGCATTCCAAATATTGACGGACACAAAGCTTGGGCTCTGGAAGTGTCAGAGTCCAAATTGAACTGTATACTCACTAGTGGTGAGAGACCTTGTTTGTCCTCTCTTAGCCTCAGTTTCCTCACATGCAGAGTGAGGGCAAGGATAGCAAAGGTCTCCTACGGTGATGAGAAAATTTCATAAAATAATGCACACAAGCACTCTCATTATGGGTAACTATTAGGGAAGGATGCACATGCTACCCTGCCATAAAGTTACTTTTAAGGGTGTTTTGTGTTGAACATTAATAAATTGGCATTCTGATTTTTTATATCATCATTCTTCCTGATGATCCCATCGTAAAGAAATGATGTACTTGCTGGGCACTTATCATCATCCAATTAATAAATATTTACAGAGCAACTGCTATCTTTAGAGTATAGGGCGGGTTACCGTGACAATCAGGATACAAGAGAGAGGGAATATGGCATACATTAAAGCCTGCACTCTTAGGAGTTTATAATTTACTGGGAAAGGCAGACAAGCAAGAAGGCGGTCATAATGATATGCTATTATAAATATTTCTATGGGTTTAATACAGGTACATGTAATCTATTCTTTAAAATCAGTGGGTATTCTGGAAATAAATTTAAGAAAGAATGTGCCCATATAAACTTTATAGTCCATTAAGTGTTTAGCACAGTTCCTGGGATTCAATAGATACTGAAAAATATTAGTGATTTGAACTTTATTCAAACTATTTGTGTTCATTATGTCTCTTCTAACTGAAAATCCCTAATGGTGAAATATGTCAAATTATGCAAGATAATTTGGTGATTAAAGGTAATACTATAATATATTTTTCTCTTTCATGAAATAGCTAAAGGAGATGCAAGCTCTACCAAATTTATCCACCATCAACACACGCATTCCAGCTTAAGTGATATATAGAAGCATGTCTTTCACCAGAGTTTTCAAAATAGGTACTATACCAACAGCTTTTCAAAAGATACTACATTCTAAAGAAGCTCCATTAACACCATTTTCTAAAAATGTTTTTTTCATCTGAAGATACCCATTTGTGAACAAAAAAGAGATAAGCTATTCTTTGTCCTGAAGAAGGATGCAGTGCAATATGCAAAGGCATCATAAAAAAGTTATCTCAAAATATGAGTATAAACCTTAACAACAAAAGCACAATGTACATGAATGATTTCCCACTATAAACCCTAAGTAAGAATAATAAAAGAGATGAAAGGGATGGGTTGATTACTTAAATAAGCCAGTAAGAGAAAGACAACATATGATCTCACTTATATGTGGAATCTGGTGAACAAAATAAACTGGCAAACAAAATAAAAACAGAGGCATGGACACATGGCACAGACTGACAGCTGTCAGAAGGAAGGGCATTTTGGGAGCTGAATTGTTGATAACCGCCCTACCTGGTTTCAGAAGCTGTAACCCCCACCAAGACTAAGGCTGAAGGAGTGACCTTGGACCGTAAACCACCGAGGAGACAAAAGCTTATCTCCCTGGCAGGAGCACCGCTTCTGCTCCTTTTACTTCATCCATAACTGGCCCCCAATGTTTGGTTGGTTAGCCAATGATGGGTAAGATTCCCCAAGTAGGGGACCACCTAAGACAGGCACGATCACATGGGAGGCCCCCAAGGAAGGACTTTGGGGGCTACAGCAAAAGGTGGTGATGGACCCTCACCCCTTGGCTTTGACAAAGCCTGAGTCCTCATTCCATCTGGGAGAAATCTCCTAATCTCTTGGCTGCCTTCCCTTGTTTCACCTAAGCCTGAGACAATGACAGAGGGTGGTGCAGCCCTGTGCTGGAAAAGGCGGGTTCCCTGGGCGATCAGGCCTAAGAAAGAATATGTAAAATCCCGTGAAACCTGCTTTGTTTAGAATGCTCTTGATTAAATGATAAGGGTCCAAGCAAGAAGTAAGTTTCTTCCTCAAAGTTTTACAGCTCTTTAGCTATCTGACCCTGACTCAAAATAGGCCCTCAGAGTTCTTTGTTATCTATTGTTTGATCCTTACTGCCTGGCAATGATTAATGAGCTTTACCTGAATTCTTGTGTAAACAAACCCAATAAAAGGCCATTGAGGAAAAGACTCCTGGCCCTTCTCCTTTGAGAGATCGGCCACCTTTCCTCCCCAATCAGATCTTGTCTTGGTAGACTTATTCTCATCCATGGTGGCCAGGGCACCCTGTGGGTGGAGCCCCCCCCCCCCCCCCCGCCACTGAATGAAAGAGGTTGAAGGGATTAAGCAAAAAAAAAAAATACACACACACACACAAACTACATAGATGTAGACAATAGATGTGGTGATAACCAGAGGGAAAGGGGGGTCAGTGGTGAGGAAGGAGACCTTGCTTTGGGCAATGGGCGCATGATGCAGTGTGCAGATGATGTTTTGTTGAGCTGTGCACTTGAAAGCTGTATAGTTTTGAGAGCCAATGTCACTCCACTAACTTCAATTAAAAAATACTTTTCACCTCTATTGCCACAGAGGCTCTCCCATGTCCTTCAAATGTAATGGGCTGTACAATAAATTCTGTTTAACACATTTGAAGCTTTTACAATAAATAATTATTGAAATAATAATTTTACATTTATAAAATGAACTAAATGGTATTCAGATTTTCTGCAATTATGACTTTTTAAATACAATATAAAAGCCTAAAATTTTAATGACAGTATTCAAGATCTTTTAAAATAAAAGGAAAAAATATATAAAATGTTTTCAGAACAATAACTTCCTCCATCTTTCTACACACCATAGAGTAGCTCTTCTGCAAATTAGCTAAGTTAGTGCCCACAGAATTACATCTATCTGAGCTCTGAGGGTACCATGGGGAGGAGTGTGCACATTAGCTATTGAAGAAGAGGGGCTGTTATTACACACAACACACCTTACTCTCCACTTCTAAATCCTAGGTCCTTACCTTAAAACAATTTTAGCATTACAAAAAATAAGGGTGTTAATATATAAGAATATATGCTGCCTTCACATCTAAATACTCAATGGCCTTTTACCACTCAATTAAGAGCATAGGGTCAGAGAGAAGGGTGCCTTTTAAGGCAGTATTAGACCTAATACCATGAGACCTAAGCCATTTGTAATACATGGCCTCATTGTAAAGATAACTGTGTTAGGAGACTGTTCATAATCTAGAATAGCTTGTTTGTGCCCCCCATTCACTTCTAAATATAGACAGAAATGATAATTTTCCTTGTGTCCTACGTGGGTGAGATTTTTTCTAACATAGATGACGTTGTGGTATATGGAAGTAGTTACTACAGGAGTGAACGAACTATAAACCATCAACTCAGAAAATCTGCTGTGGAAGCTGTGTGACAGAAACACTCTTTGGAGGCAGAAGCTGAAATTCGCTTCTCAGAAATACACGAAAGCTTTCACAAGTGCCCCTAGGACAATGAGTGCACATATAAAGTGTAGATAAGAGCAAGGCAATTATTGAAATAATCTGAAACCAAAGAACACATTTTCCCTGAAATATCCAAATTAATGAGGCCCAAAATTTCTACTGGAGTCTGAAATGTTAAGATAACTAGGTCAACTGCCACTCTTGATTATTCTATGAAATTATGGATCCTTGGTTTAATTTATTTCTAAAGGACATTTATTATTCTTTGAGTGGTCATTATAGATTTCCACTAATGAGCAGTGTTCGCATATGACACACTAAGAAATTTATCAGATGAATCCCTGTGACTTTTCGACAGTTATTGTGGATCGCCAATGTGCCAGTCATAGTACCATCATACTATAGGTATGGGGGATGTAGTTTTGGGGAGGTAAGACCAAAACAAACAAACAAACAAACAAGGGAATCCTGAGATCTTGGTAAGTGCCATGCTGATGGTGTAGCAACTGACCCACCAAGGGAGGTATCACTGGTAGAGTCTAACGTGAATGATCATAAAGAGCCAGTTAAGCAAACATCTGTGTGGAAACCTTTATAGGCAGAGGAGGCAACTACTGCAAAACTCTTATGGCAAGAGTGAGGTTAGTGTTTAAAAAAAAAAGCAAAGAAAGTCATTGTGCCTACAGCATTCAGGGTAAGAAGGAAAATGAAGAAAATAAAACAGGGGTTACCCAATGGGAATGTAAAGCAGTGCAGCTACTATGGAAAACAAAAAAGACAGTTCCTCAAAAAATTAAAAATAGAATTACCATGTGATTTCCACTTCTGGGTATATTCCCCCAGCAACTGAAAGATGGAACTCCAATAGGCATTTACATACCTGTGTTCATAGCATCGTTATTCATAATAGCCAAAAGGCAGAAACCACCCAAGGGTCCATCAACCGATGATAAACAGACTGGGGCAGGTAGGTGCAATGGAATGTTTTTCAGCTTTCAATAGGAAGAAAATCCTGACACAAGCTACAGCCTGAGTAATCCTTGAGGGCATTATGCTCAGTGCAATGAGCCAGTCACAAAAGGACAATTGTATAATTCTAGTTATATGAGGCACTCGGAGTGGGCCAAGGCCTAGAGGCAGGAAGCGCACCCGTGACTGCTGCGGCTGGGGGAGGGGTGTTATGGAGTTGTTCGGTGGGTACATGGTTTCAATGTTGCAGGATGAAGAATTCTAAAAGAGGGTGGTGGTGATGGTTGTACAAAAGTGTGAATGCCCTTCATGCCATTGAACTATATGCTTAAAATGGTTAAGATGGTAAATTTTACTTTGGGCATATTTTTAAATGTTTTTTAAAAAAATTAGGAGACCCCAAAATGCTTTGTACTTGTCTGGGTGGCCACTGTGGAGATGAAGTGGACACGTTTGGGACATTTGGAAGGCATATTCAACAAAGCTGTAGATTGGATGTGAGTGGTGTGGGAAAGAAAAGACAAAATGATAACTCATGTATCTTTGGCTTGGGTACCAGGTGCATTGATGTACTGAGCTGGGGAAAAGTAAGTGAGTACTTGGGTCATGTTAAATGTAAGATGCCTAACAGTCATACTTGCAGAGATACAAGGGAAGTAGGTGGACGTAAAGCATGGGAATTTGGTGAAGGGCCATGGTCAGATACATAGATGTGGAAGCCCACCAGCATACAGCGGGTATTTAAAAATAAATGGGTATGAATATAGATATAGTATATGAAAATAAAATAAATGACAAATAAGGTCATGGTATTGCTCCACTCCAACCCTCTCCCACCCAAAGTCATCCCATACCAGGCTCTTTACCATGGCTTCCTTAAAGGTCATGTGTGGCCATCCTCTTCCCCCATCCCATTTGGCTCTCTGTCCTTATCTGTCACTCGCCCTTTGCTCACCTCACTCCAGCCGTCCACCGCACACCGGACACTGCTGTTACTCACACGTGCCAGGTGTGCTGTGGGCTCCTGGAACTTCTGCCTGCGGAGCTGTCCCTGGAATATGCCTTCCTCCTTGACCTCCTTCAGGTTTTGTTACTTAATTTCCATCTGCAGCCTTCCCTGGCTACTACATTTAAAATTGGAATTTCCCCCCCAATCTCTTAATATTCTAATCTCCTAATAATCTTCTCTCATCTTTTCCCCTTAGGATTTATTATCACGCATTCTACTACCTGTTTTAAGAGGTTATTTCATTACTCTTTGTCTCATCCTTTTCCTTCAGTTCTCCAGTAGTTAGAACAGTTTCTGGCACAAAGTACAAATATGGAAGCAAAGTTCCCATTTCCTAGGAGGTTCAATACAATTGTCATAATGCCTAACTGTCATTAAATACAAAATGACCACAATTTTCTACAGCTTTCCCCAAAAGATAAGAATTTCAAGAAAAAGAATGGAATGACATAGAAATGAAACAAGATGAAAATACAGTCATTAAGGCTGTGTTCTAGTGGACAAGAAGATGTGTGTCCGCCGGCTCCTGCTAATGAAATCCCCTGCTGCTGTTTACCATCTGGTGTCGATGGCCGTGCCAAGCAGTGTCAGGCTTTGATTCTTTTAAAAAATACTCACATATCTGTTTTCTTTTTAGTGTGCTGTATTTTGTGGGTCACTCTGTTCGAGTTTTGTTCTAGTCCTTAATAGCCTGTATTTCTTTGCAGAGAATTACCTAAGGCAATCAACACACCCAATCTCTGTCTTTCCAGACAAGTCTCATATATACACTGATGTGTTCATTTCTGTCAGCAGGACCTGTTCTCACCCATGGACAGCAGCTCCCTTAAGCCACTCACCTCTATAAACTTTGAATGTTATTTATTTAATTATTGTAGTGGAAAAACACTTCCATTCACCACTGAACTCTACTTGTATTTTTTAATTCTACCCCTGTCTTCTCAGTAACAACTTTTTAATATATTACTAAAATTTATGTGCAGCCAAATTCACTCAGTGGTCTAGAGTTCTGTGGATTTTGACAAACCCACGATACAGGACAATTCTATCAGCCTCACAACTTTCTCTACGACCCCCTTTGCTGTCATTCCTTCTCCCGGTCCCTGAGTATTAATCCATATCATGAATTTTACAATATAATTCTGCCAGGAACATGTATGCTTTTTTGACTAATTTTATCTATTTTCAGCATTGAAATGTTTAAAAAGCATCCAGGTATTTTGTTCTTGTGCCTAGTAATAACGATAATGGCTAAAGTATATGGAAATCTATTATGCATAGGCATAATACTTAGGATTCCAATAAATGTTTTATCATTTAATATTCCACAGTTTTCTTGCTCTCAAAGGTGTTTAATCCAGTGGTAGGTAGCTGTTACCCTATTATTTCACACATAGTTTGCATTCTTAGCTATTCTATACATTTTATATTCTTATCTCACTTTTTAACTTTTCAAACAAGATTTATAATTTTAACTGTATTTCATTTTTTACTTTCAATATGTTTTCCTTCAATCTTAATTGTTGTTTGTCCAGTACTCTCATTATCTTAGCATTTTACTTTATTTTGAGCTACTTTTGTTTATCTAGCATCCTCTTATCCTATCACTGCTCCTGAAGTTGGAAATGACTGTTTCCAACGGGGAGGAGGGTGGTGGTTGCCAGGGGCTGGGCTGGAGGTCAGGGGGATGAGAAGATGTTTGTCAGAGGACACAAACTTTCAGCTGTAAGATGAGTAAGTTCTGCGGGATCTAACTTGTATCACATTGTCTATACTTAACAATGCTGTATTATGTGCTTGAAAGTTGCTGAGAGTAGAGCTAAAATGTTCTCACGTACACACACACACAATAGCTAGGTGAGGTGATAGAGTGTTGGCTAACCTTAGTACGGCAGTCATCATGTTCTACACATTGTATACAATACTGCATGTCAATTACGTCTCAATAAAGCTGGAACAAATTTTAAAAGAAAACAAAATGTAGGACAAAACCAGACAAAAAGAAAAAAATGTAGAAATTCAAGGGGAGCAGGTGGGTACATAGTGCTCTAACAGGGGAGTTTTGATAGATTCGTTTCTTTAATATCACAACAGTGAATCCTAATTGTGAGAAAAATGCATCTCTTAAATCTATGCGAATTAAACTGGCAGATCTGGGGATGGGTGAGGGAGATGGAGTTCATCTGTGTCCTTTAATTCCTGATGTGGACAAATTCACTCCTATGGCAGTGCAGGCAGATTATTGGAATGAAGTTGCCTGCCTGGGCCCAGTGAATAATTGGCATCTTCCTGAAAAGATAATTGATCAGATCCCAGGTCCTATGAACTCTGAACCTTTACACATGAATCATGGTTTGTGCTGATGATAACTCATGGAAGAAAAGAAGGAAAAGTGTAAAATATTTCTCAGAGACAAGACTCTCCAAGCCATACCTCAAGTGACAAAATAATCTTTCCTTCCCTGGTTATCTCTTGCTTAAAAAAACAATACTTAACAAACATGGGCTCCATCTGTGGAGTTCTTGATTTGACAAGTTCCACCGGATGGGTCAGATGTCTGTTTTGAGAGCTTAACAATAGAACGATGTATCTTTCTAAGAGCAGCTGTGGAATCAGAGCTATAAATATCTGGGAGATTTGTTCTCTCAATTTATAGTTCAAGAAGACCAACTTAAAATATAAAATCTCACTAGAATTTTGTCTCTCTCCAGATTTGGGCCATTTGAACAATAAACCCTATGATGAAGGAGGTGTGGGGGGTAGGGTCTCAGTGCTTTCCAAAAGATGTATTTCCATGAAGTTTCAGGTTCGTTCTCCTGTAACAGGGTTAAAACCCCACTCTCTCAAAACTACAGACCTATTTGTTTGCTCTTAAAAAAAACATAATATCTCTAAAATCTTATGCCAAGCTGATCTCTAGAATGCTTGTGTTTTCAATTAATAGCTTACATGAGAAAAAGATAATGCACTTAAAAGTATGTACATGTAACAAAGAGAGCAAAGGATTTTTCTAGTTCTTCTTTATCAGCATTTTTTTTTCTTTTGACCACCAGAATGGACATCAGTGAAGAACCAAACCATGAAAGTTGTATGAGTTTGATATAGCTAATACCTGGCTATGAGTGCTGACATAGTTACCTATATAATCGATATTAATTGAGCATCTACTCTGTGACAAGCCCACGCAGAGCATAGAGACGTCTGAGTCAAATAAAGCATGGTCTAATAAAACTAGTTTGGTATAAGGGAAGGAAATCTTTCTTTTTCTGCCAAAAATAGAAAAGCCTTAACACCATTTATTGAGTAATCTGCTAGTTAAACTGCCACCTTTACTTTTTCCCAGTTACAGCAATGATATTTCTGTCCTCTACGTTCTGTTACACTGCTCCCTCATCTATTTCTATGGCAGACAATACTACATTGACTTTAAACCAGGGCTTATAGTAAGTGTTAATGTGTGTTTTACTTGTTCAAAATTTCTCGGCATTCATTCGCATTGATTCTTCCATATGAAGTTCATTCTGATTAGAAATGTATTAAACTAATCATTAACTTGGAAAAGCTAACTTCATATAATGGTAAAATTCTGCATGAAGGAACATATATAACTTTCTTTGATTCATGTCTTATTTTATATCTTTTAATAAAATGTCATTTTCTTTTTTTTTTAAAGATTTTATTTATTCATCTTTAGAGAGGGAAGGGAGGGAGAGAGAGAGAGAGAGAAACATCAATGTGCGGTTGCTGGGGGACATGGCCTACAACCCAGGCATGTGCCCCGACTGGGAATCAAACCTGTGATGCCTGGTTCGCAGCCTGTGCTCAATCCACTGAGCTACACCAGCCAGGGCAAAATGTCATTTTCTTATATATTTGTTTATATATTGTAGAATTTTACTCTTAGATATTATACTTTAGTTTGCTGTACACATGAATTTCTTTCTTTGTATTGTTTGAACTAATTAACTAATTATTGCTAGTATAAGAATATATATATCATATTATTAAATTTTCTTTTTTTAATAGTTTGTCTTTTTTTAAAGATTTTATTTATTTATTTTTTTTAGAGAGGAAAGGGAGAGAGAAAGAGAGAAAGAGAGAAACATCAATGTGTGGTTGCTGGGAGCCGTGGCCTGCAACCTAGGCATGTGCCCTGACTGGGAATCGAACCTGTGATGCTTTGATTCGCAGACCATGCTCAATCCACTGAGCTATGCCAGCCAGGGCTTTATTATTAAATTTTCCTATTGGTGCATATGCCAATAGGTTTTTAATATAGTATCTTGGAACTTCCAAATATAATCTCAACATTTATAAAAATAACATCCCTTATATAATAAAATGTTATGGTTTTTTAAATTTTTTTCTCCCCAAACTTCCACACTACTGAATAACAAATAGAAGAAAGCTCCCCTGGCTTGTGTGGATCTTGAAGGCAATGTGTTTAGTATTTTACCCTTTAGTGTATGTGTGCTTTTAGTTTCTTATAAAAACAATAGCACTTTGAAAGCTTCCTGTTATTCCCATGTTAATATGAGTTTTAAAAATACGGTAATGGCTGCCTATTTGCCTTCTCGCATCTATTGATAATCACACGACAATGCCCCTTTATATTGTATCTTAATTAGAGAGTGGGATGTTGAGATGCATTGAATGTAGGCCCTGGTTTTGTATCAGGAGAGGATGCATCTATTTCCTTAATGCAGACAAAACATTTTATCATCATGAACAAGGATCAGCTTCGTAAGACCAATAGTATCAGTATTTCATATTGCTGTCAAAGTCTGAATGTCATTTATCAAAACCAGCAAGAACAATAAGCGTTTGTTGAGTGTGTAATATATAGCAGAAGCACTGCTGAGCACTATTGTGTCATTGTCATAGTTTACTTTCACAAAGATACATTGCTCAAGAGTATGCAATAAGTGGAGGAGGATTGAAGCCTAGTTACAGTGATTTCGGAGTCCACAATCTTATCCACCAAGTCTACCTAGAAAAGGTCAAGCTAGTCATAAGAGCATCGAACATTTTATGAGCATATTAAAAAGTGTGCTCAGGCTAAGAAAAGGACTTGAAACTCCTTTCAACATATACCCAAGTATAAATAATTTGTATCATTCCTTGTACAGAACTTTGAGATTTACTTGTATCACTTGCTCAAGTACAAAAGCACATTTTATATTGCTTTCAAAAATCAGTTTTGGCTTTGCCTGCCACAATCCCTACATGTGCAATAAATTTTACCTGAATGAGAATAAGGGGCCTAATTCTCCAGTTTCATGGCAAAACGGCTGCTGGGCCATTGCGTTGGCTCCTCTCATGCCGCAGGCCTATTGTGCATTCAAACGTCACGGTACTTTTGTAAACGTGTTCATAAAGATCTTTGCCTGGTTTTCATTTGTTTAGCTTTTTTTCTGGTGTCTTAAAAAGGTATACTTTAATTTTGCTTTCAACAACATCTGAAAGTCTCTCTCTTAAAGAGAGAGGTATATTTAGTTTTGTACAATTTAGAATTTCTCCCCTCTAGAAGGACTTTTCACTTTTCCCTTCTAATTATTTTTTGTACTTTGCTATGTAAAGTTTCATTTATTTTTATTTCTCCAATGATTTAGAAAATACATATTTTCCTTTTTAAAATGTTTATTAAAGCAATTGTTGGCTGGATATACAATTTTTTTTAAGAAATAAGTTTTTTTAAGGTTTTATTTATTTATTTTTAGAGAGGGAAGGGAGGGAGAAAGAGAGAGAGAGAGAAACATTAATGTGTGGTTGCTGGGGGCCATGGCCTGCAACCCAGGCATGTGCCGGCTGGGAATCGAACCTGCGATGCTTTGGTTCGCAGCCCGCGCTCAATCCACTGAGCTACACCAGCCAGGGCTGGATACACAATTTGACATGGGTTTATCTTTTATTGAATCGTGAAAAATTTTGGGCTTTAGCTTATTTTTTGCTAAAAGCTAGTAAATATCATTATAGAACTGTTTATTTCTCATTATGTCTCAAATTAAAATTTCATTAAAGGTTCAGGATGGGAAATTCCAAAATTTTAAGACTCTCTATAGTACTATTTTACCCTTTTCTTGACCTACTTTTTAATTTCAAATTTAGTGCTCTTTGTTTTAATAACTTTTGGGCTCAAAATGGTGCTAATATAACACTAAAACACAAACTGACTGGTTTATTTTATGTAAACTTTTATTCAGGTACAAGCATACTTACTTATCTTTGTCAATGACTCTAAGTACAACCAAAAATATTTCTTTCGGCAACTGTATTAGGTTCCTATTGCTGCCATACTTTGTGGATTAAAATGACACACATTTATTATGTGACATCCCTGGAAGTCAACACTCCAGGATCAGTCTCAGTGAGCTAAAATCAAGGTGTCAGCCGGGCCACGTTCCTTCCTGATGCTTTAGAGATGATGTGTTTTCTTGCTTCTCCCAGCTTTGTCCGGAGATTCCCTTCTTCCTAGACTCATGGCTCCACATTACTCCAAACTCTGCTCTCTTGTCCCATCACTTTCTGTCACGCTGATCTTCCTGCCTCCCTCTCATAAGAACTTTTTCGACTACATCAGGCCCACCTGGACAATACAGGAGAAGCCCCTCTCTCACAATCCTTAATCACACCTGCAAAATCTCTTTTGTCATGTAAAGAAACACATTAAAGACATGTGCATTTGGGGGCCACTATGCCTCCTACTATGACTCATACAATATTTTCCTTTCTTCCCTCTCCTTCACTTTCGTTCCTTCCTTCCTTCCTTCCTTCCTTCCTTCCTTCCTTCCTTCCTTCCTTTCCTTCCTTCCTTCCCTCCCTCCCTCCTTCCCTCTTTTTTCTTCTTTTTTCTATTCTTCAATTTCTTTCAATTAGTGAAAAATTTACTTTTCTCATTCTTCTGCCAAGAAAATTTCCATTTTTCATAATCTATTTTTGAATGAGTATGAGAGTGTTAGTATGTCATGTTCCTTCTTTATGCATTTCTTCTCAAAACCATGTTCTTGGCAAATATATTGTGCAAGTTTGAAGACACATGACTTTTTTCATGACTCACTTCTTAAACCAAATGGATTTGCAATAATCTCTTTCCACTCAACAATGACCTGATCAGGCTAATAGGGTAATTATCTATTTCCCTGGGGCAGGAAATTAGAGATTGGTCCTAGGTTCACAGTTTTCGCTACATCCCATTTGTATTTTCAGGAGTCTCTGCATTGCTAATTTTTGCTAGCGAAGCTCCTCCATTTTAGGGTAGAAGTTTAATTTCAAATTACAATATGATTGATGTGTATAGAGACTTCTACCTGCTCACTTCAAAATTAGAAAGGACAATGAAAGGAGCACAAAGAGATTCCCCCAGCTCAGTTTCCTAGAGCAGAAGTTTTCAACCATTTTCATCTCATGGCACACGGAAAAGAATTATTAAAATTAAATATATTATTAAAAATATATTTTTTGTTGACCTGACAAAAAATAGGTAAATAGGTATAATTTTGATCCACTCACACTGGGTGACTATTGTTGTGTTGGCTGCTGTCATTTTCTAATTTGACAATCTAAGGGAAAGGAGGGCAGTGTCCCTGACTGAATAGTCAGGTACTGCATGTTTTATAAACTCTTTTGGCACACCAGTTGAAAGTCACTGTTCTTAAGGATACCTCCTCGAACTTTACCACAAATTCATTCAGATCTTTATGCAAGACATTTACATATGAACTTCAGGGAATTCTAACAATCTTGTCTTCTTTTTAAGCTAAAGTTTTGAGGCACAAAATAAATATTTTAAAACTTCCCAGCTGCTAGTTATAACAAACATGCTTTCAGGCAAACCTGAACAAACAGTGAGGTTTGTTCTATAATTAATTTAACAAAACATCCTAATTAAAGGGCAATCCATGAGGAATAGGAGTATTTCTCTAAGTCACTGTTGATATTCAATGACTGAAACCACGCAGAGAATGGAAGAGGAACTACAGAAGCCTCAGGAGACAGAATTTCTATGGGCTCTCAGCACAAACTGCTGAGTCTGTTTAGGTGACATGCAGGGCTCAGGTCCCCACCTAAGGAGTAGATCAGACCTGAGTTCATCAGCAGACCCCAGAGCAATGTGAGAAAAGGTAGGCAGTGAAATGCTCCTAGAGAGGGCTTATGCCAGCAGCTCCCTTCCAACGCAGATTTCTTTGGCTACAGCAAAGAATGCCTCCCATTTAGTTGGTTTTCAAACCCCCCTCCATATCCACAATTTAAGAAAAATCAAGCAAGTCTAATACCAACATTTCTGACTTTGGAATGCTTAGAATTCAAAGCTTTCTAACATTAGCTGTGAAACCCTTAGAACTCATTTATATATAACTTTATGATTTAAACATATACATGAATAAGTTTAAATGAGATGAGGTGAATATTGTCTTAAAAATCTTCTTACTACAATATATCTATCTATACATCTCTATATCTATGTATCTATGTATCAATCATCTATCTATCTATCTATCTATCTATCATCTCAAGCCATCAGTTTGAGCTTTCTTTTGGAGCTACTTGTGACCACTTCAGAAGTTGTACACTTGTCCAAATATTATTAATTCCCATCAAGAGTTATCCCTTTTAATATTTGAATAATGCAAATATGAAAAAGTGAAAAAAACAGAAGAGAGGAAGAGAAACTTAAATCATTTTAGGGGAGTATCTCAGTGCAAAGAGATCATGAGTCAGTGTGCTGAGATGGCTTTACGACCAAATATGTTTGATCCTATCCATTTCTTACAGCAAGCAAACCACTGCTTTACAAAGCAAGTGAAATACATTTTTCCCACAATCATATACTTAAATGCCCTGAAGTGGCTATTAGTTTCCACTATGTTTTAAGGGCGAACAATCTCAAGTCATAATCCATAACAGCATTATGTGCAAGAAATATCAACTTCACTAGCTTTCTTCTATTAATTTTTATTTATGTTTTTAAATGGCTAATGTGTACACTGGGGACAAGGACAGAATAGCCTAAGCAACCATCATCTGAATGAAAAAGTGGAAGATTGAGAAAAGAGGCAATATTTGAAATGTGGTGAAACATGTTAAGATAATTGACTAATAAATGAGTAACATTTGGAAGAATGAGGATGCAATTTGAACCAACAGTGGCAGAAATAATTTTCCAAAAGGCATTCTTTTACAAGAATATCTACCATGCTTTCTCACACACTTTCCCTATAATCCTAGTCAACCCCTTCTCCTGGAGCTTCTAGTTGAAGTACCGTATTTGGCCATGTATAATGCACTCCTGTGTACAGTGTACACCCACAGTTCTGGCCCAAACTTTCAGGAAAAAAAATTTCTTTTGTTTTAATTTTTTAATTCAATTATTTACTTATTTATATTTAGAAACAAAATTGACAATTCTATCCCAGGGTATTATTTTGCATGTGGATATCATTATTGCTTTCTAGAGTCATACTTTTAACACATAAGCATAAATAAGAGAATTAAAAACATTTTATAGATACAGAATTAGTATTACCCATGTATAATGTACATCCTTATTTTTCCCTCAAAAATTTGGGCAAGAAGGTATGCAATATACATGGCAAAATATGGTGTTATTTGCTTTCATGAAGTCTTTTCGACCAGTGCAGCCATTATCTGTTTATCCTTCAAGAGAGCTATTCCCTCATCTTTCACATCTGTACCCCCATTGCTTGGCACACTAAAAGTCCTTAATTATATTTAATAATAACTGCATCACTTCTAAAATAAGGAAAAGGTAAGGAGGAATGCTGCATACAGAAGAGGGGCATGATTAAGCCACTAGCAGGGAAACATTCCAATAAATCCTATTAAGCAGCACTGTCTATTTACTCCTGAGCATGGCACACAGATTCTTGATCAGAATAGATGTGTGAATTGGATTATATTAAGATCATATTGATATGAAAAGCATGCAGTTAAGCAAAAGGTCTGCACCATGCAAGGAGCTGTGATACTACATTTCAGTTTCACTGAGACTGTGAGGCAGTCGAGTGAGGAGGAAGAGCACATGTGTCAAGTGGGGAGCCCCATTCATCCTGGGTATTTTATGGGACCTTCGGCACCTCTGCCTCATTTATTTCCACTCCTTCCAGCAAGAGATATAGGCCCTTAGTTTGGGTAAATGATATGACCTCATTTCTTAGAATCTGTTCCCTTGCTTCACTGTCTCTCATTGCCACAGGGTCAGTTCTGGAACATTAATGTAGGCTTTTCTCTGATAACCTGAGCTGGACATTCATTTGCAAAACCTGGCCTTGAGTCTCAGCTCCACAGTTAACTGATGTGATGCAGTTAAATTTCCTTAGCTTAAGGTCCTCTTCTTTAAAAGTGAGGCTAATAATGGGTACCCCATAAGGGTGAATGGGAAGATAAAGGACAAATATACAATCTTTAGAAGTTGTTTCTTAAGTAGAATAGAAAAAGAAGGCATTTGTTTATCTTATCCTGTCTTTTTATTCCTTAGGTAAGACAACGCACATCCTCCTGGCTTAGGCCCAGCTCTCCTGGCCTCGCTGCCCTGCTACACCCACCAATGGGGCTCAATCTCAGGATGTTTGCTCCACCTGGAGGGCAGCTGACTGACCTGTTCACAGTGCTACCCCCCTCCCTCACTGCCTTAAGGTCTGTGCACGTGTTTTAACTAATCTGAGACCTCCTCAACCTCCTCTACAGAACAGTACCTGCTAATGATTTGCCATTCCCTCAAACATGCTTGATTTTTCTTTAGAGTGTTTATTACTATCTCTATGTCAATACTTTGTATACTTTTTAAGAGTAGGGATTTTATTTATTGCTGTACTTCTTTTGTAAAAAAAATTTAAATATAGTTTATTGATTATGCTGTTACAGTTGTCCCATTTCTTTCCCTTCATTCCCCTCCACCCTGCACAACCCCTCCCACCCACATTCCCCCACTTTAGTTCATGTCCATGTGTCAAAAGTTCTTTAGCTTCTACATTTCTCATACTATTCTTGCCCTCCCTCTGTCTATTTTCTACCTACCATCTATGCTACTTAGTCTCCATACCTTTTCCCCCTCTCTGCTCCTCCCACTCCCCTGTTGCTGACCCTCCATGTGATCTCCATTTCTGTGGCTCTGTTCCTGTTCTAGTTGTTTGCTTAGTTTCTTTTTGTTTTAGGTGTGGTTGTTAATAACTGTGAATTTTCTGTCATTTTACTATACATGTTTTTTATCTTCTTTTTCTTAGATAAGTCCCTTTAACATTTCATAAAATAAGGGCTTGGTGATGATGAACTCCTTTAACTTGACCTTATCTGAGAAGCGTTTATCTGCCCTTCCATTCTAAATGAAAGCTTTGCTGGGTAGAGCAATCTGGGATGTAGGTCCTTGCCTATCATGACTTGGAATACTTCTTTCCAGCCCCTTCTTGCCTGTGAGGTCTCTTTTGAGAAATTAGCTGACAGTCTGATGGGAACTGCTTTGTAGGTTACTGTCTCATTATGCCTTGCTGCTTCTAGGATTCTCTCCTTCATTTTTACCTTGGTTAATGTAATGATGATGTACCTTGGTGTGTTCCTTCTTGGGTCCAACTTCTTTGGGACTTTCTGAGCTTCCTGAACTTCCTGGAAGTCTATTTCCTTTGCCAGGTTGGGGAAATTCTCCTTTATTATTTGTTCAAATAGCTTTTCCACTTGTTGCTCTTCCTCTTCCCCTTCTGGTACCCCTATAATTCGGATATTGGAATGTTTAAAGATGTCCTGGAGGTTCCTAAGCCTCTCTTCATTTTTTTGAATTCTTATTTCTTCATTCTTTTCTGGTTGTATGTTTTTTTCTTCCTTTTGGTCCACTCCGTTGATGTGACACCTAGCTTTCATTCCATCACTGTTGGTTCCTTGTGCATTTTTCTTAATTTCACTTATTGTAGCCTTCATTTTTTCATCTAATTTGTGACCAAAATCAACCAATTCTGTCAGCATCCTGATCACCAGTGCTTTGAATTGTGCATCTGATAGGTTGTCTGTCTTTCGGTCACTTAAAAGTATTGATTGCGGGGCTTTGAATTCTATTTGAGACATCTCTTTTTTTTCCTTTGGTCTTGTCACACCTGTTACATTTGAGGGGCAGAGCCATAGGTGTTCACCAGGGCAGGGCACCCCAGTTGCTGAGTTGTGACGTTGTATGTGGGGGTGGGGTCCAAGAGGGAAAAATGGGGTTTGCTCCTCTCTCTGTCTGATCTCAGTCCCCTCTGCCACTTTCTCTGAGCAAACTGGGCCCCTCTGGTGCCAATTCCCTTGTGGGTGGGCTTGTGCACCCTGTGAGATTTTCTAAGGACCTCTCCTGTGAGGAAGGGAGTCTCTCCCTGCACCTCAGCCCCCCACAGGTGTTTTCAATCAGTGCCCCAAGGCTCTATTTCCCAGCACTGTGATCCTGGGTTGCGCACAGTGCCTTGCTTCACAATCTCGGCCTCACTGGGTCTGCGGTTGCCACCCCTGGGCCAGGGTCTGCCAGCTGCCACTTGCACGCTCAGGGTCCACCCGCTGTGGTCTTGCATGCCCCAGATGCCTTACGCACTCGGTCTCTGCTCTCTGCGCCTGGCTGCCCAACTCTGCCCCTCCTACCGGTCTGGATGAACGTGTCTATTTTAACTTCTTGGTTGTCTGACTTCCATTCAGATCAATTTTCTGTCAGTTCTGGTTGTTATTCTGTTTCTAAATTGTTGTTGTCCCTATCTTGGTTGTGCAAGGAGGCACAGTGTGTCTACCTGTGCCTCCATCTTGGCTGGAAGTCTCTTATTGCTGAACTTCTAATAGTAAAAAAAATGCCTATTTTATAGACCTTCAAGAAGATACACAGTGTGAGTAAATAAATAAACACATAAACTAACGTATGTGCATAAATATACATAAATTAATGTTCCCTAAACTTCAGTGAAGGGAAGTGCAATTGTGCAGCTCCACAGCTCCTCAATTTGTTTTTCTAAGACGAGTTAAAGAATAAGTATTAAACTTTAAAAGTTACTTCTCAAGTAAAATAGGAAAATTAGGTACTTGTGTAGCTTAAATACCATCTTCAGGGCATTTTATGGAACTAACTGGGATGGCCCATGCTTGCCTACTTCTAATACATTTTTCAAATGTTTCTGCCAGAGTAATCTCTTCAAAATCCACACATGATTAAGTCACTATTTTAAGAAAACCATTAATGACTTGGTTAAGATAAAGCACATTATTACTTTAATGACATTCTTAGGACAAATTTCAAAGTCCTCATTTGGTCCTGATACCTGGGTATCTGAAAATCCCGTCACATGTCATCCCTGTGTTTTGGTCTTGATGGTCTCTTTTTCAGGCCCCCAACAGTGCCATGGTCTGTCTTGACTTCAAACATGCATTGACTTTGTCCTCTACTCTTCCTCTCTCAATTTCTAATGCACGCTTTGGCATAGCTATTTCCTGTTCATCCTTCAAGTCTCAGTTTAAAGGAAAATCTACGTCTATTTATTTGCCTATCTACCTAGCTATCCATCCTATGTTGATAGCTAGGACACAGCAAACATTTCACCAGGGCTGACCTACAAAATGGCAATTTCCTAGCATTTCACTTAGAACGTTTGTCTTTCTTTGCTACATTCTAAGATCTACAAGAAAAGGATCATGTCTTTCTTATTTATTACTATATTCTCAGAGCAAAGCTTCATGCCTAATGCTTAGTAAATTTTCTATCAACATTCTTTGAATGAATGTGCTGTCACATAGCAGCAATCATCCTTATTGTGGGAACAGCTTTTGTTGATTGTTTTACTGCCATCATAATTATTTTGTAACACCTAATCAGTAACTATATTAAAATTATGAATGAGGGCAAATTATTTAGAAAGAGAAGAGGGGAAAGATCGAGGAAGAGAATAACGAGAAGGAAGAGTTTGAGGAAAAGGAAGAGAAGACAGCCTTGAGAAGAGGGATGAAAGAAGAACCTGGGGAGGGGTAGGTTAGGTGGTGAAGGGATTGAGCAAAAGAGAAAAAAGGACTCATGGCCATAAACAACAGGGTGGTGATTGCTGGGGGCAGGGTAAGTGGGTATAAGGGGACTAAATGGTAATGGAAAAATATAATAAAGATTATATATTAAAAAAAGAAGATGAACCAGAACAAGAATAAAAATGAAGAGGGAAGGAGGAAGAGAGAAAGAGGATAGAGAAAGAAAGGGATATAGAATTCTTACCATCCAGTAACTTGGATACTTTCAGGCCAAATAATGAGTAAAAATGGAATTTCATTGTCAGTGACTTAGGCAGTCACCTTGTCCATCACATTTTCAATACACACGTAGTCATTCTTTCAGCCATTTTTCTTGGTCCCGATTTTTATCACCTAACGTTAAGTTTTCAGATCATAACTTTTGAAATCAAGTACCTCTCATTTTCATGAATTTCTATCTCTTTCACTTGCAAGTCTAAATCTCTATGGCATATTTCTGTTTTATTACTTAGATTTTTTTCTGTTTTTTTCTATTAGCCCTTTCTTTTGATTATTGTTTTTTATTTAGTTGTGATATTTTTGTTTCATAAAACATTTCTCATCTGCTAATTTTGAAAAATTTACCTATATTTAATTTATTAATATATGACTGTTATACAAATCTCAATAACTATTAATTAAGCAAATAAGGCAGATTGACCTTTATATAAAAAAATAAAGCCCTGGCCAGGTAGCTCAGTTGGTTAGAACATTGTTCCCATATGCCAGCGTTGCAGGTTCAATCCCTAGTCAGGGCACATACAATAATCAACCAATGAATGCATCAGTAAGTGGAACAAAACAGTCAATGTTTCTCTGTGTCTCTCTAAAATCAATAAATAAAAATTTTAAAAAGCCGATATTAATAACCATAACATAACAAATCAAAACTACACATTTCTGTTTTGCAGAAGCATCATTAAAAAGCAAAAGAAACTATGCAAAGTAAGTATATTTCATGATTGTTATCAGAAATTATAGCAGTTCCTGTAACAAAAATGTTTAAGGTCAATTATTCAAAATAAAATCAATAGGAAAAGATAATGTCAAACTATCTTGAAAAAACTAACTTATGAGGACTACAATAATGCATAATTAATTTATATTTACAGGGTATTATTGAAGACCCTATACTCATTAAGGGGTTTTTGGTTTTGTCTTGTTTTGCTTTGCATATAAAGATATCAGGCCCTGGCTGGCGTGGCTCAGTGGATTGAGCGCGGGCTGCGAACCAGGCATCGCAGGTTCGATTCCCAGTCAGGGCACATGCCTAGGTTGTAGGCCATGTCCCCCAGCAACCACACATTGATGTTTCTCTCTCTCTCTCTTTCTCCCTCCCTTCCCTCTCTAAAAATATAAATAAATAAAATCTTTAAAAAAAATTAAAAAAAAATCTTTCAAAAAAAAAAGATATCAGAAAAATAAATATCACCAAAGATGAAGTTCATCAACATTTTTTAAGGGAGGCTTTGAAGCTGAAGAAGCAAATAAGATAGAAGTCAGAGTGATAACGATTGGGGAAAGGGCTCACCATCTAGATCATTCTCTGGGGTCTCCGCTGTGTACCAGTTGGAAGGTGGTCCAGTGCCATTGACTGTCATGGCTGACACTTGGAAACTGTACTGACTTCCTTTCTCCAGTCCTATGAAAGAGTTTTCCACAAAGAAAAAGAATATTGAACAACAGTATTTCTAGCTCGAGTTACAAAAGTTTTAGTTAAATTTTAACAACAGTAGACTTGCTTTATGTTGTTTGTGATTGTTGTGGTAATTATTGCTACTTTGGCCAAAAGGTCAGACATATTACAGCAAAAAATCAAATTATTTTTCATATATTCTCATTTATTTCTTTCCAGTTTATAAACATGTATCCCTGAAAATAACCTCAGGGCAAATGCAGAACATAAAATATGAACGATGAAGAAATAATCAGAAATAGCAAGTTTCATTTTTCCTCACAGTCTGGAAGAGGCCTGCCTATAAATCAAGAACTGTCAATCTAAAAATTTATGTCTTCATCATCCATTCAAGGTCAGTGATTATGTTTTCTTTGGGCCAAGAAAAAGAAACCAAAGCTACTGCACTTCAGCAGAAAAGAATACTTGGGATTTTGTTTCTCAAAACCATCACAAGGCACACTTTGTTTCGCATTGTTCCCATAGAGCACGGCACAAGTCTATCTCTATGATAATTTGGACATATAATATTGCACACTGCAGGCTGTTTTTAGAGTGCAGAGAGTACAGGCAGATAACACGGGCCCTGTGCATCATTAGTGCGATGTATGTACATTTCTAATATAAATGAATTTCCTTTTAGCTAAATTGCAAAGTAGCCCATTAACATGATCAATTATTGTAAAACAAATGACACTTGACAAAAGGCCATGTGACTTTGTTGAGATGTTGAGGACTCAGTTGAGATTGACAAGTTCTTAAATCTCAAGGTGTTGAGCTACTCCGATAAAGATAAAAATATGATCCCTCTTTGTTTTTTCTGAAATGGCACACTTAGAGCAGGTTCCATAGTGTAATGGTTAGTGCTCTGGACTCTGAAATGGCACATTTGGTGCCAAGGAAAATTCATAAAGAAAATAAATTACTGAAGAAATGATGCTTATATAATGTATAACATTACATATTTGTAGTTTTTTTGCACAGGAGGATAAGCCTTGGTGTTGAGGAGAATTATAACTTACTACTAAGAGGAGGCAGTGTTTTAAGTGATGGTTAGAGTGGACTTCTTGATGTCACGGGGCAATTGCCTTCAGTAAGTGGTGCTATTAGAGAAGACCACTTGATTAGCTCATCCGTACAAACGTGTCTATAGCACAGAACGTTGCCCTCTTAAGGGCTTCTGATTTTATAAAACAGACTGAAGCTCCATGAAGACATGGCCTCAGAATGGTGTTGGTGATGTTGCTGTTTTTGCTTCTATCGATGTTTTAATGGTATATCCCCAGAGCCCACTACAGTGCTTGACACATGGAAGGCACACCCACAAAACGTCCTTGAAAGGTCCACTAACAAAGTGTTACATTTGAAGAAATTATTATGATGTACAACAATATCCAACATTATCAGCCAGGTGGCAAACACATATTTTTGAACATAAGGCCTTTGTCATGCCTCACATAGGCTTACACTCACTTTGATTTGTCTTTTGGTTAAGACGGCATTCATCTGCTGTTTGTTAATATTTACACCCTTTCATCAGCATTGTTGATACTGTGGTGGAGGGATTACAGAGGTCTTCCAAGAGATTAAGAAACTAATTAGGAGAAAACTTTGGGAAGAAATGTCTACCTCTTTGCTGCAGCTCATGCCTTTCATAGTGGTCTTGTCTGAATTGTTCCCATCCATTAAGAGTATTCTCTATTACATTAAGTAGAAACTTAACTTTATTTTTTTTTTTTGGAACAGATGAACAATTATGTCAATACCATCTCCAACTACTGATTTGAACAATCGTCTGTGATGGTTGGTTTTATGTATCAACTAGCTTTGGCTACAGTCCCCAGTTGTTCAAACACTGTATTGTGAAGGAGTTTGCAGATGTGATTGAGATCCACATTCAGTTTTAAGTAAGGTATGTTATTCTGCGTAATCTGAGTGGACCAGATGCAATCAGGTGAAAGGCCTTAAGGGGAGAGCTGAGGCTTCCCTGAAGAAAAACTTTTACTTATAGACAGAACCTTCAGCCCAAGAACTCCATTCTGCCTTTCCTGCCCTGTGGAGTGTGGAAGTGCCTAGGGAGCAATCACAACCCTTTAAGCCAATTTCTTAAACTAAATCTCTTAGGGCGTATCCCTTAGGGTTCCATTTCTCAGGTTGAAGCCTGACTAAAACATACCAACTTCTTACACACAATATTTTGACATAAAAATTTCTGCATCCTGGCAAGGTGGCTCACTTGATTGGAGGGCCATCCTATGTGCAAAAACATTGCTGGTTCAATGCCCAGTTGGGGCACATATGGGAGACAACTGATCAACGTTTCTCACATCAGTGTTCATTCTCATTCTCTCTCTCTCTCTCTTCCTCTTTCTCTCTCTCAAATCAATAAACCAGAGTGGTAATGAGTTACCTCATGTTTATTTGAAGTTCTGTCACATAAAATTTAGATGAATAAAAATGTAGGATGAAATCATTTATTTTTGCATAAACTTTATCAGAGCATACAACTCAAAATATTGTCCTTAAGAGAAAAAAATAATAAAAGGTGTCTGTGGTGAGTAGAATAGTGCCCCCCTAAAACTCATGTATGTATCAGAAAGTGACCTTCCTTGGAAATAGGGTCCTGCAGAGATAGTAAGTTCAAGATTTCCAGATGAAATCATCCTGGATTTACGATGGGGTCTACATCCAATGAAGAAGAGAGGACACAGAGATACACGGAGAAGGTAAGTCAAGATGGAGGCAAAGATTTCAGCAATGTATCTACAGGCCAAGGAATCGCAAGGATTGCCAGCAGCCACCAGAGGTTAGGAGAGAGACATGGGGTGGATTCTCTCTCAGAGCCTCCAGAAAGGACCAACTCTGTTTTGTTTTGGATTTATGACTTCCTGAATTGAAAGAGTAAATCTCTGCTATTTTAAGCCACCACATTAGTGGTAATTTGTTATGGCAGCCCTAGGACTAATGTAGTAGCTTTGAAAGTAAAAAGGCTAGTAATTGCTGCTTTATATAATTGTTTTTTAAACTGATTATACCTTCTGTAGAGAGAAAATCCTTTAAGTGTGTCTATTTAGGGAATCAGAACCTTGATTTGATAATACTGTGCTACATGAGATAAATTTCATTTGCCAAAAGAATTGCACAAATACTAAACAATTCACACCAGTGAGTTCTTTTGGCCATGTGGCTACTATGCCACATTGATTTTCTGGACCACTCACTTCATAGCTGTTTGGTGTACACACAGTAGTTTTAGTGGTAGGAAATTTTCAATTTTTATAATCAAAAGTTGTAAAAAATATAATATGACACTAGTGTCTTGATTTCATATTTTTTATTTTATATGTATACTTACAAATACATATTTTATTGTTACAAAAGTTAGCAACAATCACTATTAATATTTTGGCATATATTATTCTAAATATTTTTATAATGATTTTATATTTTTTGGTTTATAAATATGAGCTTGTATACTAATACTGACTTAAAACTGAGTTACTTAATATATCTTAAATATTTAACATGTAATTTAGTATTCTTATATTGCATAATTTTCAATAGATGTATAATAGTCCACACTGTGATTATGTCTGAAATTTCTAGTTAACTGCCTATAATTGGATGCTTAGGGTATTTTTAATGATTTGTTATTAAAATGACAATGTAATGAGCTAAACATGTTTAGAGTTAAAAACTTTGCAAAAAATTTATGGCCATAGAATTGGAATAAACTCCTGGAAGTGGAACCTGGATCACATATTTATCTTTCATAAATATACTCACACATACCTATATGTACACCTATATATAACATATGCACATGGCTTCCAGAAATATTCTAGAAATTTTCTGTCCCACAAGCTGTATATGAAAGTTTATATTTTTTTCATATGCTTTCCAGAACAAGGTATCATCATTCATTTTTGTCTTTATTGTTTTAATCAAAGAAAAATGCTAACTCAGTTTTGTTTTAATTTGCATTTCTCTACTAAAAAGATGGAACATTTTATCATGGTAATTCACCATTTATAGCTCTATAAATTGCCTATCCATTCCTTAGCTTTTCTATTGGAATCCTCATCCTTTAATTAACTACTTTATAAAAGGAAGTTTTATTTTATATTTTTATTTTTTTTCATTTGAGAAAGAAAAACAATGATTAAAAAAGGTCTCAGGGCTTCAAGTGACCATATCTACTAAAATATGAGACTTTGATTACATTATACTTAGTCTTTCCTTCTAGTTTAACATAATCTTAGGAACTATACAACACTTTTTCAGAAAGATTTTTAAATTTTGGTGATTTTCAAAGTAAACTACATGTTGTATTAAGTATCACAAAGAACACATACCTCATTAAACTTTAACTATTTTTACCTTCTTTCCATAATTTCATTAGAGAAAAGGCATAAGATCTTGTCTTTTGTTAAGCTTTTTCAAAGTTATTGTAGAGTATGCCTCCCTCCACAGAGCCACAGAGCCTACAAGCTAGTGCCATATCTGAGACTCCATTAACCTGCCTAACATGTTTGACCTACCTTGGAGATCCCCAGGGACTCTGCCCCACCACACTTATGGGGCCACACAAGCTGTTTTTCCATATGAAGTGCTGGTCTTGGCTCCTGCTTCACAACTTTCTAAGTCCTCTCAAACAAGCAATAGCTGGCCTCAGTGAGCCCCAGGCCTGGCACTAGCAGCAGCCAGCCAAGATTCATAGCTTGGATTCTTCTGGAAATCTTCAAGTCCACCACAAGTAGTAGCCATCTCAGATTGCTTTATTGCTCATGCAGGGTGGCCCCAGCCAAAAAAAAAAATGGTGGGGACTGATCTAGACCTGAGCCACCCAGGAAAATCCAGGGCCAGCATGCCCAGTGGACACTTACATATCACATCAAAGCACCACCACCCTGACCCTTCACAGCTGATCCTCCATTGAGGGTGGAGGATGGTGGTAAGTGGTCACAGCCAATTCTTGCAGCTAACTGGCCCCCCATTAATCTGCCAACAGCAACCAAGGCTCAACTGCAAGAGGAGGGTGTACTCAGCCCACACAAAGGGCCCACCTTGATTACCCAGCTTGGGTGGTAGGGAGGCTGTGCCACTGGACCCTACAAGACAGCTACTACATTAGGTCACACTACCAAGACAGAGTCAAAGCAGCTCTACCTAATACATAGAAACTAACACAGGGAGGCTGCCAAAATAAGTAGACAAAGAAACATGTCCCATATGAAAAAACAGATTAGAAGTCCAGAAAAAGAGCTAAATGAAATGGAGATAAGCAATCTGTGAAATGCAGAGTTCAAAACACTGGTTGTAAGAATGATCAAGGAACTTAGTGAGGACCTCAGCAGCATAATAAAGATCCAGTCAGAAATGAAGGATACACTAATTGAAATAAAAAACAATTTACAGGGAAACAATAGCAGAGTGGATGGAGCCAACAGTCAAATTAATGATTTGGAACATAAGGATACAAAAAACAACCAATTAGAACAACAAGAAGAAAAATGAATGGAAAAAAATGAGGGTAGTATAAGCAGGAGGTCCAACATTTGCATCATAGGGGTGCCAGAATGAGAAGGCAAAGAGCAAGAAATTAAAAATCTATTTGAAAAAATAATGAGAAAAAACTGCCCTAATGTGGTGAAGGACATAGACATGCAAGTCCAGGAAGCACAGAGAGTCCCAATTATGATGGATGCACAAGGGGCATCCCAAGAGAGAATCTTGAAAGCAGCAAGAGAAAAGCAGTTAGCTATCTACAGGAGGGTTCCCATAGACTGTCAGCTGATTTCTAAAAGAAAAGTTGCAGGATAGGAGAGATTAGCAAGAAATATTCAGTCATGAAAAGCAAGAACCTATAGCCAAGATTGCTCTACCCAGCAAAGCTATCTTTTACAATCAAAGGGCAGATAGAGAGCTTCTCAGACAAGAGAAAACTAAAGGAGTTCATCAGCACCAAACTATTATTATATGAAATGTTACAGGGACTTACTTAAGAAAAAGAAGATCAAAATTAGGAACAATAAAAGGACAAAAATACGTATCTATAAAAAATTGAATCTAAAAAATAAACTAAGCCAACAAGAAGAACAGAGACAGAATCATGGATATGGAGATCATTTTGATGGTTGCTAGGTGGGAGGGGGGTGTGGGGGAATGGGTGAGGAAGTGAGGGGATTAAGAAGTACAAATAGGAAGTTATAGAGTAGCCATGGGGATGTAAAGCATAGTATAGGAAACGTAGTGGCCAAAGAACTTATATGCATGACCATGGACATGAACAATGGTGAGGGGTTGCCTGAGGGAGTAGGGGGTGTTGGGTGGAGGAGTGCAAAATGGGAAAAATCAGGACAACTGTGAGAGCATAATCAATAAAATATAATTAAGAAAAATAAAGGTATGGTAGAATACCATGACTTTTGCTTAGATTCAACAATACCTGCCTAGGAGATTTTGTCCAGATACAAAACAAATAATGTATCTTTTGGCAATCTACCTTGAAAGCACTCTCACCGTTATGCTAACATTTTATAGGCATAAAAGGCAAAAACCTGAGGGGGAAAAAGCAGATTTCTATCGAGTCTCAGGCAGAAAACTAGCTTAATGTGTGTGTATGTGTTGTGAGCCTGCACTATGAATTCACATGGAAATTTACTGATGACTTATTGTAGAGAAAGGAATAAAAAGGGGGCTACTTTCTTTTCTTCTCACATGCAATAATAGTTTGCTTCATGGGTTTTAGTGTGGATGTTGTCCTAGACACAGTTCACGTGCCATCCCAGGTTTGCTCAACTTCACCCACTGATGCTTGTCATGAGCCACAGCTGTTTGCTTTGTTCTCAAGCCCCTGGCACCAGTTTATGCCCTTCTTAGGGCTATGAAGCCCTGAATATTGCTGCCACCCTAGACCAAGCCACCATTGCACATGTGCTCATTGACAAGGAGAGAATTCCACATTTGCACACTCACTGGAAGCTCTGCATGCCAGGGAACTCTCTGTAGGTACAAAATCCCACCTGTTAGGGGATTTTGACTAATGATAAAAAAGAGAGAAACTGCTCACACTTGTTATGTAGCCATTGACTGAGACATAAAGCCTCTCAAGAGACACCATATGAGGTCAAGGAGGCTCTGTATTTGTTCTAAACTGTGGTCAGCTCAATAATATGTGGCCATGATCTGACCTCTTTTCTTTCCTGGCATGATAACTGGGTTCAGCCTTCACAGAGAAGTTTGATGTACTATGAGTTCCACCAATATTGCTATAAAAGTGAATTTGCTTTCATATTCATAAAATGTTGAACACTCTCTCTGTTTATTCCCCAAGCTACCCTTCTTCCCATTTTCCATCATCACCGTCGTCACCCCTGGAGATTGGGAAATGTGAGATCAAAGTGGCTTAAACTTGGAACCATTTGATTAGATGACTTTTAAGAGTTATTAGTTTACAATTTAAAAGTTATTTGACCACGGGAGCTATGCTGAATCAGCAATGCTGAGAAAGTAATATGGATAAAAAACCTATGATGCATTTATTCAGATAATGATCCAGAAACAAAACATATAGTAAAAGCATTATAGAAAATCTTATGTTCAAAATATAACAGGCATTCTTGTTCGGACCAATAAATGTGACCTGTCAGGAAATAAAAAGAATGTTCCCTTGAAATGAAAATGTATTTCATTCCTAAAGCATTTAATTCACCGGAAATGCGCAAGGCTCCGCCATGTGCACACTGACCTGTGAACAGGTACCAGAGGTTGTTGGGCTCCAGCGTCTCCATCTCTCCCCTGCGGGTTGTCTTTCTGTGTCGAATTTTGTAGCCAGTGATAAATCCGTTCTGTGTTCCTGATGGAGGAGGCAGCCAGCTTACTTTGATGCTCTGTAAAGTAAGAGGCGTAAATGAAAACACTGGAGAAAGGATGAAAAACAGGACAGAGTAAAAGAATGACTAAAATCCAAGGGTAAAGCGGAGGGGCAAGAAGTGATAGGGATTTCCTTTTAGAACCAAATGAAGTTCATTCTTACAGTTTGGCAGTATTCCTACTCATCTAATTTTGACAGAAATACACAATTCATTTGGCTGGCTAAGGTCTTTAGGAGATAAACTAGTATAATGATATAAAATAATGACATAATGAATAAAATAATGATATGTTGTCCCTGGCCCCCAAAGTACCCACATTCTTAAATACACACAGACTCACTCACTCCCTACTACTCCCCCATGTACACATGTGTAACATGTTCTTTGCTTTCAAGTTTTGTTTTATAAGAGAAAACAAGATTTGATGACTATTTATACCTTCTAGTTATATTCCACTACTCATTTTTATTTTTCAGCACTTCAAGGTAGTCATAGCAGATATCATCACCATGGAGCAATTTTACAAAGAAGGAAACTGAGGCACAGAGTCAAGTGAATGGCCAGAAGTCACCTTGTACTGTCACTAGAAGATTATCCAGCTGTTAAGTCTAATGTTCTTTTTATCATTTGATACTATAATAAATAATCACAGAGTGTCTACTTGGCCATTCTACTCACCTAAATTCTCGTACAAAATATTTTTGAAAGGAATAAAACTGAATTTAAGTAATTAGATTTTATTATATCCAGTAGACCTTCCCATAAGTACCTTTTGGCAAATTAAAAAGACATCATTTTCTAAGGACTACAAGCTTGTTTTTTAAAAAGTCAAAATTAGGGGGGTGGAAGGGTTTTTAGGAACAACTATAAAGGACACATGGACAAAACCAAGGTGGGGTGGAAGCGGGGGAGGGAGGTGGGGATGGTTGGCATGGGGGATAGTGTTGAGGGGTAAATGCAGATAACTGTAGTTGAATGACAATAAAATAATTAAAAAGTAAATAAAAAGTCAAAATTAATTTCAAATAGAAAATAAAAATATGTATGAAGGTATTAAATCTTAGACAAAGAGGCCAAATCTATGGTTTCCAGTTAATCCTTTGCTATGGCTTCACTGAGTGAGCACTCATCTGTCTTATAAGTGACCAAAATTTCAACGCACGTACTTAAAAAGGGAGAATAGCTGTGCTTAGTATGTCTACCAAATGACTATAATCACTTTATAAGTTGAAGAACTTAATTATACGAATGATTACATGAAAAATATTTAGTTTTGACATAAATAATTTTTATTTACCCTATTTTGGGATTTCCAGTGATCACATAAATTATTCCCACATAGCCAATATCTTAATATCAGGGACTACAGCAATTAATTAAAATAATCATTTATGCACCTTACGTGCCAGGAGGTTAACCCTCTCAGTGGTTATTATTCATCTTTGGAAGTAATTCTATCATGTTATTCATCCTCATAGGTGGGTAGCAGCTAAACTTATTAGCATCTTTTATGCTTTCTCATTGATTTTGAGCAAACACCAGCAGATGGCAAAAACCCTGGTGCTTACATTCTGTCTGTATAACTTCTTCTGCAGATGATGTGGCTGGATATCCCAAATCATATTGATTTTGAAAGTTGAATAGAAGTGTCCAGCCACTGTTTTTTATTTAATGGTCTAATGTATCTCTTTCCTGTATAAGGTCTGTTCTGCCAGGGCTCAGTAACTCAGACTCATTGCCTGTTCCCTTACCAATCCACCAAAAGCTGTCACTGTGATGGGTACATTCTTGTAATATGACCTAGTCTTCATGGGAAGGCTGGGTAATGATTTTTATTAAAAGTACTTAACATAAGACCTTTGACTTTTGAAAAATCAATTCTAGTAGCTGTGACTTCACTTTTGGCCTTTTTATTACTTGAGAAGGAGAAATGAATCCTTTTCACTGTTGCAGTGAATTAAGGAATAATTTCACTTCCTTTTTTTAAGATTTTGAAAAAAAGAAAAACTGTAAAACTGAGCTTCCCCAAGTTCCTCCATTCCCATTTTAATTGCTATTAGAAAATAAATTAGTGTACAAATAAGCATGGTGGAGAGCAGCCAGGTTTACTGATTTGAAAGAAAGAGTCTCATTGACTTTTATTTCCTAATGGTCTGAGATAGCCCCATCCAACTTGGTGACGTGGTACTATCCTTTCCATGGCCCCCATTAATCTATCCCTTTATCTTCCCTTCGCTGTAGGTAGATATGAATAGTAAGTAAGAAAATAGAAAAAAAACCCTGAATAGCCCAATGCCTCAACTTTTTTCAGAAACCACGTTTCACAACCTTCTATTTTTAATTCCACATAGCCGATCACACACTGACATTTTTCTTATTCTTTTTAGAGTAAAATGCAGGGGAAGACAAACTCCTCTCAAAACACACCCAGCTTCTTTAGTAAAGAACCTTTAAAAAAGTTCTCAGTGGTTTTATCTGGATAGCATTCCCACAGGACAGAATTGAGGTGCATCATTCCAAGGAAGGTCCTAGCAGCAGAGAAGAATGCTTTGGTTGAAACATAGCCGGAATCTGAGGATCTTGAAATTAAAATGAAAGTCAATTCTCCACTCTGCCCCTTCTTTTTGTTCTGAATTTCTGGTGACTTGTTGAATGTCCTGTAAAGTTGCTTGAAGAATCAAATATGTTTTCCGTGAGGCCCTAGGGATTTTTATTAAAGAGTGCCCATCAGCACTTCAAAGAACCTTTTTATTGTCCCCATTGGTCCCCTTATTTACCTTCCCTCTGCCAGTGCCCTAGGTCAGACCTTAATTAATCATTGTGCAACATATTGCCACACCTAATTGATTCCCATGCCTCCAGTGTCTAACCGCTCACACCCATGTCAGCCCTCTTCCTTACGAGTCAATGAGCCACTTAGGCTCTCTGCGCCCATGTTTTCTCATCTGCAATATGAGCTAATAAGAGTGCCTACCTCAAAGGATGGTGGTGTGGATTGTAAGAGATAATGGGAACATGCTTGGAAATTTCATTAGAGAGCTGGTGCATAATTACTATGCAATAAATTGTAAATACTTCAGGGAAGAAAGGGAAATGAAAGGGGTGAAGGTGAGAAATCGAGAGATTAGGAGATGGGGCATGGGGATCGGGCGTGTAAAGAAAGGCAAAAATGAACATGGGTAGGAAAGAAGTAAGCAAAGCCATTTACAGTAACAACGCTCAGAATGTGGACCTAGTTATTTGTGTATTGACTTCGGTTTTCCTCTGTATATAAAAGGAACACAGAGAGAGCTGTGCTACCTAGCAACATGTTTAAAACGCCTTTCCTTCCATAAATATTTATTGACCAATTTACTCTGTAGAATACTGTTCACATTTCTTACTGTCACCAATAGAACCTTCAGGCACGAGTGGTACAAAAGAGGCTGAGGAGTGAGGCGGAGATGAGAAAAATGCAAACAAGTGAAGAGATGTAATATATATTTTTGGAAGCAGACTTGATAGGACGTGGTGATTTATCAAATGTCAAGTGTAAAGGAGGAAAGTCATTAAGAAAGACTCCCAAAGTTTCTGGCATTAGCAACTCAGTAGATGATAGTGCATTTACTGGGATGAGGCAATCCGAAAAATAATCCACTTTCAGAAAAATGTTCACTGGGCCTGCTGGCAGCGTCAATAAGTGACAATTCATGGAGGATATAGAAACAAAGGCTATCCATATTGATAATACTCTAGTTAGTACCAGGAAGGGCATTTTTAATTCTATCATTTAGAATAAATAATGATATCAAAATTATACAATACCAGCACAATATTTAACCTCTGACATTTACTTATGTAAACACTTGGTAAATATTTCTATTGATCATCTGAAATCTAATTGAATTTTAAATTGGAATAGGAATTAATTTACTAATAAAATAGTACTTTAAACTCTGTTATGTTTATAACTGTGAGAACAGTTTCCAAAAACTGTTTTGCTTTTTTGTAAACCTATATACTGGATGATACCAACCAGTATGGATTTGATAAAATGTCAGTAAGATGTTATAAAGATCTCTATTTTTCCTTCAGTTATATATTATTCTTGAGGACTTGGCATGTTTTTACTTCACTATCATAAATATGCAATCTGTTGTGATAAGTGAAGTTAGAAATTTGGGTAGCATACTAAAATTGGCATTCTTGAGTTCATGTAGGCAACTGTTATTCAAAATGACCTAAAGCCATGTTAGCAAGTACTTTGTATAACACATTTCCTGACTGAAGTCTGCTAGAAACACATAGATTTTGAGTTAAATATATATGTAATTGTAAAAATATGGTTATCTATAAATTGAATTGTGTTTAATATTAAATAAAATTTTATAAAACTTCCTTAAATTCAGGCAAAAAATGCTGCTTTGTTTTTCAAAAAATGAAAGCTAACCTGTTGTGATCTTATTTAATGACTTAGAAATAACACAAATATTTCTTCACCAATAGGTCTGTTCAGCTTAAACAAACTAAAAATAGTCTCCCAAAATAAAAATAGTCTTCCCTTTGTCCCTCCCTTGCTGGCCTGCTGCTCTTCACAGCTAGTGCTGGTCAGACTCCTTACAGAAATTGAGCTTGACTTGACCTACTCTGGAAAAATCCTGCCCTGGTTATGTAACATGCTAAGCCACCCTGGGACAATTTCTCAGGTGGCTCAACTTCAAATCAAATACTGAAAATTCACTTTGAGTTGGGTCCCAGTTTTAGTACCTGGGTTTCTCTGGTAGGGACGCCAGCATGCGTCTTTATGAATGTTCTTTTGCAATGCTACTCTGCCTGGTTCATTAAAGACTTCTAAGACATCCAAAGCCGAGTCCTCCTGCAGCTGGTCCATGAGTCTGTCAGAGGCTGCTTGACATCCCCAACAAGATTTACCCGCCTCTCTGAATCTCTAGGCATGTTATCTGCTTTCATGCTCTGAACTGCCCAAACTACTGGCCTTCTGAATCACCTGCCAAAGCCCTTTCTGACACCTCTCACCAGGCACAACTACCATCTACCACTGTTTCTGTGCATACTGTGATCAGATTTCCTGAAGGAACATTCCTAATCACCGTACTTACTCCTGGATTTGGGGGCACACCCCCCGTGACACTGGCTCAGAATGACACACTCATTCATTGTAGATCTGTCGTTTCTAGGTATATGCCATGAGCACATATCAGATTTATTTTTTAAATTCACACACAGTGAGAAATATCATCTGGTATGTGCTCCATTTCCTACGCGGTCCATTCATATATGTCTTAGCTAACTCAAACGGGGCTGCAACTAAATCGATGCTGGGAAATTGACATGTCACCACTTTGCTGTTGCATCAGATTCTGAGAGCTCAACCTTGGCAATTCCAAAGTCAAAAAGGGGAAGCTAATAACTTAACCTAACCCACTTCATTTTAGCATAACAAAGGCCTTGAACCAGTAAGCGAAGGTCCAATATGTTTCCAAATATTCACTGTGAGGTTCCCAATCTGTCGTTGTGCGTGGAGACGAAGGGCACCATGGGTATACTGACAACTTGGTACTCTGGTAGGCTGGTATTTTGGGTAGTTTCAATATAACATTTTACAAATATTTCTTGGGTTATTTAAAGATGAGGTTCAGAGTTCTATTAGGAAGAAAATGGAATAGTTGAGTGTGGCCTGTAGAATCTCTTGTGATACGGCTAATTCAATTCCGGCTGAAAATTTGCATGCCCATTCCATACAATACACGCTAGATGTCTTTTAAGAATTAACTGCAAAGGTTAAATAAAGCTCAAATCCTGGGCACAGGGGCATGGACATATACTAAGATCTCCTTAATTCTTATAGTTATGTGCTTAGAAAATTTTATTAGACCTTCTATCTAGCGTGCAGTTTCAAATTGTTGTTTAGAGAGAGAATAGTGTCCTGAACGTAAAAGATATCCTGTAAGTAGAATAACATTGATTAGAGGAAGCATAATCTTCCACTCTCAGCCTTTCTTTAGTTTGTTAAGTGACGTTAGGAATCATTTACCTAATGGCATCAATTGTAGGTCTCACGGTCCTCCCTCTCTCCCATCTGTTTGTTTAGAGGTGATGAATGAGAAAAAATATAGAAACTGCAAAACACTGTGAAAGACAAAGTTCTACTCTTTGTTATTTTGTAATTGTTATTATTATTTTTAGTAGTAGTATGCACATCTGTTTCAAAGTACAGAAAAGGGCACTGAACAGAGAAGCAATTTTTTTTCACAGAATTGAGTCATGAGGTCACTTTGGCCTTACGTGATTGGACATTGAAGACATAAAAATAAATGAATGAATGATTATCATTGAGACTGAATTATCTTCATGAATACCTCATTAGATCACAACAACTAAATTACACTTTCTTGGAAAATAACTTTCTTTGCCACTCACAAATCATTCATTGCAATATGTGAACAGCATGGGTTCTTTATGGCAGATTTCACCATATTCTGATGGGTGGCCCATAGAAACATTGATTTCTCCATTGATTATCAAAACCCTGTTGGAGGTGATTCTCAAATATATAACTGTGCATGGTTTTTATTACTTAAGGAAAAATCATTTAATTTTTCCTGCTAGCCAGTCTTTCTCAGTCAACTAAAAAAGTTAACCAAATACTCCTCAGCCGAGAAAATCACCCCCAAACACAGAGTACGGTCTTTAAAGGGAAAATAAGAGGAAGAAGTAGAACAGGTGTGCACCTAGTATCTTCTTTTTTGTAAACTCCTGGGTTTAAAATGGCACATTTTCATGTGATAATGTGATATGCATAGCCTAGCAGTCAGACCTGTTTTCTTCTAGATCTTAGAAACTAGGAATGCAATTTCAAGAGGGTATTCACATTTCGACAAAATTCCATTACAAAAAAAAGCAATTTGGTTGTTCCCTAGAGTTCATGATAAAGTGATCTTACGAGTAATAGATTTCAGAATTTGTCAGTATCAATAGACTTTATTCTCCAGTGCCTAAGTCATTGCCTGGAAGTAAGCTAGCTGTTTGGAGAGGATCATTAACTCTTTCAGATCACTAGGCTGTTTCTCAGACTGTTCGTTTCTACTAAATAAAACTGCTAAAAGCAATATAACTGCCTTGATGCAGGAACTAGAGTGAAAGCCAGAACACAAATACATCAGTTGCATTATATGCAAAATTAAGCACAAAAAATATAGACCCACATATAATTTAAGGCAGAAAATACAGTGTCCACTTATTTCCCATCCCTCTTTTTATTGTAGAACAGAAAGCAACATTTAATTTTTCCTGCTAGCCAGTCTTTCTAGTTGAGCCATAGGTGAATGGCACAACTCCAGAATAATTGATTTCACCAGATATATAAGCATCCTGAGGCAAAGAGATAAGAGTTTAAATACTGGTTTGTGACACATAAAAATTCTTTCATATATGGGATAAAGTGCTTTTATCAGGAATACCCAGTAAGATCTCAGGGTACTGCAATAATATACTTCTAAAATGATCATGATATACCAACTTGGTTTGTAAAAGATGAAACATTAGTTTGAAGGTTGTACAATGCTCAGTAAGAGAATAAAAGCCATAATTTTTAGACCTTATACTCAAAGAGTCTTTTTAGAGTAATAAAACTGGGGCCTTTAAAATTATTGTCACAAAAAATACATTGTCTAGCTAATGTTTGATGGAAGATACATGATTGTAAATGAGTTTCATTCTGTACAGAATTATTCGTTTTTTGGTTTTTATGTATATTAAAATTTAGACATGGTCAATATTCAGTAATAAACACATACAACTGAGTCTATATTACATAGGGAAATAAAATTTTATTATGAAACTATTGAAAATGCAAAAATGGCTATGTAGCAGAGGCCTGTCTTCATACAAACTGTCAGATTAGGCCCTAAGTAATTAATCTCCGAAACCAGCAGGCTTACGATCTCAGAGCAGCCATCTCAAAGACATGACTTCCCATGTAATTACATGGGACATTACAATGTATTTATGAGGTCATTTGTTACAATGTACAGTAATTACAGAGTACTTTCATAGCTATTTATGTCTCATAAAATGAAGTGAGACTAAATATTTTAATTGTGTCAGAGAAATAAGGGAAAATATTTGAGTTCCAAATGTCAGGTGAGATTACAGGTCAGATTCACATAACTCATATTAACAGCTGGCTGCTTCAAGAATCACAATTGTTCTGCAGTACTTTCTTGTCAGAAATGAAGGTCTGAGAAATATTCTTTCAAGGATGAAGTAAGAGGAAGTGTTCTCAGTTTTGAGCTTCAGTTAACGCCAGAAGACAGGCCAATAATATGAATTACTAATTATACTTCATATTTAAACCATAAACGTCCAGGTGTCAATACAGTTGCTGGATTAAAAACAATGTCATGTACACTGTTTCTATAAATGACATCCCATACAACTAGACAGCATAATAAAATAGTAGTCCGTTTGTTTTTTACTTCTGTTACTTTGTATAAAACTGATATTTGCTCAGTTTTTCAGAGCCCCTATTCTAGAATACACAGCCTAGAACCCATTGTCATTTTCTTTTCTCTTTTTTAAAATAATTATTTTCTTGTTCAATTACAGTTGTCACCATTGTCATTGTCTTGAAAAGAGGAGTCTTTGAGTGAAATTCTCAATGTGGGTTTTCCCCCAAGTTTCTTCTGCTTATCTCAGCCTAGACTTGAAAATTCTTACTTCATCTCACAGGTGAATTATTGCAGCCAACAGAAGAGGTCTTCACGCTTTTTAGGTCGGAAACATCATTGACATAAAAATAATCAAGTGGTCTCATAATTATGTTGCTAATTTTAAAAACTGTAATTAAAAAACATTTTTGGATTGTTAATGATCTGTTCTCTTTGGATTAATGCCCAGAGCAAATCTTGCTATTATTTACATGCAACACTTTATTAATTTATTCATTGAACTTGCAAAAGGCTTGCTGCTCTGCACCTGGCATGGTGCTATAATTGAGGGGAATGCACCTAACGCACTTTCCTTGGATAGCAGGGGCCGTTTCAGTGACAGGTTCTGTGATGCTGTTTGTAGACTGGCCTTACTAAATCTATTGAGATAGTCAGACCCCATACTATGGTCTCCTTGTGGGAAAATAGATTCTGGCTTTATATTCAGAATTTATGCCTGTCAGTTAGGATGGTCAATATTTGATGAATCATGAAATGCAAATACTATTACTCAGCTTTGCTTATTCTTGATAAGCTTCTTGCTACTGATGTGATTCGATGATTAAAGAGCAAAAAAAATTGTTTTAATTATGATACAGGCAAAATTTTCCTTTCTATGTTAGCCTGTCTTATGAATTTCAGCAATCACTTTTCAAAAGGAATACATGTCAACATATTTTTTTGTCATGCAGATATTCTAACCACCAAATTGTTATAAATATGTGACCTAATTAATTCCTGTAGAGGCTGATCAGCAGGTTGACAGTGATACTGCCAGCAGCCTCCTGGCCAAACAGGGATTCTCTCAGTGTTCAATGACTGTTCCATTCCTATGTAATGGGCCCCGAATTTGCCTAATCCAGGTACTCAGACTCATCTGTGGAATTTTGCCTATGAATATGCAAATAAGCCAATTAAAATTCACAGATACATTCAATAGTCAGGTCAGTTCTGATCAACTGTACCAATGTTATTTACACATGCAGAAAGAGTAGGTCCATTTCCCGCAAAAGTTCAGAAAATGGACTCAGACAGTACTTGGGAACACATTCTCAATATCTCATTTCAATTTAAGGACAGTAAGAGGTAGTTTCCTTTTAGAAAAAAATATGGGTAACTATCAATACTTCAATCAGTAGTTCAATTAGATATGCAATCATTCTGTATCTAATTGATTAACAATTAACAGCACCTGTAGTTGGCTATAATTTTAATTACTGATTACATTATGGCTGATTACCTAAAATGATATCTACATGAGCACTACTGGATTATAAAGAAAAAATTCAGAATAATTAGTCTATTAAAATTAAGATGGAAATCAATTCAATAAAATATTTTCAAAGAGTTTTGTTGTAAGCAATGGTAATGAATTTTCCTTCAATTATACAATGTGGAGAGGAGCTGATCAATGATCATTTGAATGTAACTACTCCTCTGTTTCCCTGGAAGACGTGGAAGTAGTTCAGAATAAACTATTAACTGTCAGAATAATAGGCATGAGAATGAAGGTCCTAGGTAGCCATAGATCAAATACAGTCCCATTTCTAATCAGCTTTACTAAATATTCATGTCTTAGAAATGAAAATATTTATTGATTTTTTATCACAAACATGAAAGAACATTCAATAGTCATCTTCAAAAGAGATCTTGGATTGCTCTCTTTGGGCCCAATGAGAACTTAAATAATTGCTTTGCATAGAATTTTTCAGTCAATTTCTAACTAAAATACCTTATACACAAATGTTTATAGTAGCATTATTCATTGCAGAAAAAGAGTGGAAATGAATCAAATGCTCAGCATCTGAATATGACGATTGGATAAACAAAATGTGGTATATTCAACATTGGAACATAATTTGACCATAAGAAGAAATGAAGTATTGATAATACACACTACAACATGGACGAACTTTGAAAATATTATGCTGTAAGTGGCTTAAAAGAAGCCACTTACAAAAGACCAAATGGTGTGTGATTGCATTTATAGGAGCTGTGCCAAGCAGGCAAATCATAGATACAGAAAGTAGACTGGTGATTGTCTATGGCTGATGCACTGAGACACAAGGAAAATAAAGGGCGATTTCTAAAGGGGACAAGATCTCTTTCAGTGCTGATTAAATGTTCTAATAGTTGTGATGGCTGTGTAACTTTAAATAGGTGAATTATATGGTATGTGGATTATATTTATGAAAGGATGTTATAAAAAATAATTGCACAACCAAAAAATTAGAATAGTATAATGAATCCAATGTTCCCATCATTTGACTTCAAATACTCAGTTCATGTCATGCTTACTATACCTATCTACTAAACCCTCTTGACTGAGATTTTATTTAAAGAAATCCTACGTTTATTATGTTGTAAGGTGGAGAAACACAGTGTGAATGGGTCTTGCTGTTAAGTGAGAAGTATATCCTAGAGAGAGGCAAATATGATCTTTTTTATGCTACATCCTTGGCACGATGGCCCATATATATGGTATTCACAAATGTTTGCAGATGGCAATGGTGGCTGGCTGGGCATAAGTGCCTGTGCATGGCACAGCTGAGTCCCACTGCATGGTTTCAGGGGCTAATTTTGCAGCACTTAGAAATGAAGGTACAGTTAGAGGCTAAAGCACCTGCATAGGGCTCCAATAAAGTCCATGGGAAAATTCACAGGAGTTTCACTTCAGCTCCCTTTAGAAATGAACCTTATATAGAGAGAGTTAGATGGCAAACACGGTTCCAGCCTACACGGAGTGCCTTTTTTTAGAGGGGCAAGGGGGATGTGGAGTGGAGGTTGGTGAACTGTTGCATACAAATGAATGATTAAACTAGGTATGAAATTTATAAAAGGACTCAGAAAACTATTTTATATGCTTATCTATTTGCTTAAGCTCAAGAAAATGAAATGGAAATATATGTAATATTTTCATGGGCTATGTGCTTTTTCTGATAATGCTTAGTCAGTTCTAAGTTTCCATTTATTTGTTTGATTATTTGATTAATGTGGTTTTAGCTCCCTAGAACTTAAGCTCATACACTTTCTTGCTCTTCCTTGCCACAAGATTCCTGGTGTCAACAACAATGTCTAAAATTTAGAATACATGCAATGAAAAGTTGGTGAATGAATTAATGAATAAGTATGTTAATGGGAATGGTTCTTGCTTTAATTAAATTCCAGTTTATTTTTTATCGTGTTGTTTTCCATTACGATTTATCCCCCTTATACCCCCTCCTCCTGCAATCACCACACTGTTGTCCATGTCCATGAGTTCTTTTTCCTTTTTGCTCCATCCCTCCACCCTCTACTCTCCCCCCCCCCCCATAAATCATGGTATTTCCCATTTTCCTTGTTGCCTACATATCAATAGCATTATCATGTTCAGAAGACATGGCATGAACCTGATTTTGGCTCACACATGCAATGAGGAAAGTAATAAAGAAATCACAGATAGAAGGATTAATATCTCTTGAGGAGTCGGGCAAAAGTTTGAAGAAAAGAAGCATGTTAAAAAGTGAGAGTACACTCGAAAGAAAGAGAATGATCACCTAAACTCAAATGAAATAAGCTGTAGTGAAAAACAACAACAGCAATTCTATTTGAACTTGGGTCTCCATAACTTCCACGAGGTGAGGCCCTGAGCTCCCTGAGTTAAGGACAGAGCAGTGCTGGGAAGGACAGAACTGAAGGGAGCTAGTGTTGTCCACAGTTTCAGGAGGAGGACTGGCTACAGGGGGCAAGTCACAAGGCTCTAATGCTTACAGGCTGGATGCTTACAAAGCAGGGTGGGCCTATGAGAAACTTTGGCAAATTTAAAGTTAATAAATAATACATTTAAGTAAGTGTCAAGCAACTAACAACTATGGCACAATAACGATTATGGCACAATTTTTTGGGGGGAGTTGTAAAACCACAGATTGGAAGTATATTTACTTCTCACAGACACTCATCACATACAATTATAGTACTGGTCCAGGGTTTAATTTTTCTTCTCAATTTCTTAACAGTGTGAAGGAAGTAGTCTAGGAGAACATTGGAAGAAGCATAACCAAAAGGCTATCTTAATATTTATTCTCTTTTAAATTTTTTATCTGCACTTACTATCTATTATCTTTGCTTTCAAAATAAGTTTGAAATATTAAAACATATTTAAAATGATATGGATCTAATAAGTAAACACTTCCATCCTAAATCACTGTCTTAGTTGAAGGCACTGAGTCTGACATTTATGAAAAATAAAGAAAAAAACCTGAATTCTTCCCTGAAATAAATCAGAATACACTTCTTGGTAGCCAAGCAGATTGCAGCCTTTGTCTTGTCTACCCCAGTTTGTCATGTTACAGAAAACCTACAGGTAAACACTGCAACTCTTTAAAATGAAAGTTTATTTTATTCATGAATTCTGGCTGAACAATACTTTTTTTTTGCTCTAAGATTTATGATTCATATGAAATATTGAAATGCTTGAAAAAATAGTTTCTCACTCATGAGCTGCTTGTAGGTCACTTTAAAAACATTCTTTTTAACTCAGCTATGCCACTTCTGGTAATATATCCAAAGGAATCCAAAACACTAATTTGAAAGAACATAAGCGCCCCTATGCTCATTGCAGCATTATTTACAATTGCCAAAATGTGGAAGCAGCCCAAATGTCCATCAGTAGATGAGTGGATAAAACAATTATGTACATTTACATGATGGAATACTACTCAGCCATAAAAAAGAAGAAAATTTTACCCTTTGTGACAGTATGGATGGACCTGGAGAATATTGTGCTAAGTGATATAAACCAGTTAGAGAAAGACAAAGACCATATGATTTCATTCATATGTGGAATCTAATGAACCAACTAAAGTAACAAGGAAAATGGGGACAGACTCGTAGACGGAAAGCAGGAAGACAGCTAGGGAGGAGGGGCGGGAAGGTGATGGAGTGATCAAGCAAAAAGGAAAAAGGACTCATGGACATAGACAGCAGTGTGGTGATTGCTGGGGGCAGGACAAAATGGTAGTGGAAAAAAATACAAAAAACATTGTTAAAACACATTCTCTTTGCAATAATTAGGTCAGGAATGATTTACTGATTCCTTTTAATGTATCCTTTTATTATTGTGTACATTAGAAAGTTATGTAAAGATCATGTGACACAGCCACTGACTATTACTGGGAAAGGCAAAAGACCAAAAGTCACCAAATAACATTCTAAGCTCACTGATTTTCTTTTCTTTTCTTTTCTTTTTTAGGATTAATGACTAGGGTCATTCAATGAAGGCCTTTACATTTTCTACTCAGTGGCATTTGGATAATTAGAAGTCTTTTTTGTTCCTTGCACGTATTTAATAATATGAGGCTAAATACTATTGTCTGTTCATCTTGTATTTTAAATTACAGATGAAAATAGAGCTCCTACTTTATTGTTTCTTACCTCAAAGAACATGAATATTTCAAAAATTGGTCTGAAAGTGGGGAACAGTAGGAAGGGTGTGGAGAGATGTTAACATGCAGAGATGATTAAATTATAGTGTTCCACATTTATCTAGTACTTCATGATAATAAACTCCAAAGATATTAAATAACTTTTCCTATTAAATTATATTAAATTTCTTGCCTCTTCAGTGTGTGTTAGTGTGTCTGGGGGAAGCTGTGTTAAGGGATAGGACTGATGTCACTCAATCCATTGGTCTTACTCATCACAGGCTCTTGTCTGGGCAACAGTGAGGTAGCAGGAGGACAACTTCAAAGTTAGTGGAGCTGGGGTTTAACTCCATTTGAGTACCATTTACTAGTCATGTAACACACTTGTGCTTTTAACTGTGTGTTGTAAGTAAGAATTTTTAAGAAACAAACACATAAAAAAATAACCTCACAGGATCCTTGTGAGAATTAACATACAATACTATTTATCAAAGCAAGGCACGTTGAAAGTGATGAATAAATTCATTTCATCCCCCCTGAAAGTCCCCAGCATTCCTGGTAAAAAATTGAGCTAGATCTCTAAATTGTGTGTGTTCATTTTCAATTTTGAAAGTGTTTCAGCCAAGTTACAGTTGTCCAGCATCTCCTCCTGTCCCAACTAGATGGGCATTAGGTTTCAGAGTTCTATTTTGAGCTTTTCATTAGCTGTAGATGTGTAATCAGAAGCAAAGCTTCCTAAACTGCCAGCCATGTGAATTCCGGTGGCATGCTGGTATATTGTCTCTATGACAAAAATAAAAACAAACAAAAAACATAGATAGCACTTGTCACCACGACCTATTTCAAACTAGCTGTGGTCTAACAACCATCTCTCAAGGTTCCCGATTTAACAATTGGCTCTCATGAGCCACTTCCAGCCAGCTCCAACTCATATCAAAAAAGAATATGAAGTAATCTGCCAACAAAAAGCGGTGAGTACAGAAGCTAGAAGGGGATAAGTTTGCACGAAGCACTGCATTAAAATCGACTGCAGAGTCCTTTGGGGCCCACTCTTTGTTTGATTAAAAGTTTTTATCCCCTGTACTTACTACTTAGCAACCAAAAATTATTTATAAATAAAAAGACTGAAACTGAGATCTTAAACATTATTTTTTGTTTGTCTATCTCATATAGCTAAGCGGAATTTTTATTAAAATCATAGAAGAAGACATAACATTGAATGTAGAGTGAAACCATTCAATAATTAAATAATTAGAATTTACTGGAAAACAATAAATATATGCTTTGTAGCTACATTTAAGAATTGCATAGGTTTAATGTAATTCCTATCAAAATACCAATGGAGTATTTCAAAGAAGTAGAATATATATTCCAAAAATTTATATGGAATCACGAAAGACCCCGAATAGCCTCAGTAATCTTGAGAAAGTAGAATAAAGTTGAAGGTGCCACACTGCCTGATATCAAACTATAGTACAAGGTCATAGTAATCAAAACATCATGCTACTGGCATAAAAGCAGACATATGGATCACTTGAACAAAATAGAGAACCTGAAATAAATCCACAGCTTTATAGTCAATTGGTATTTGACAAAGGAGGCAAGAACATACAATGAGATAAAGATAGTCTATTTAATAAATGGTGTTCGTAAAATTGGACAGATAGATGCAGAAAAAGAAACTAGACCACCTTCTTACACCATACACAAGAAAAAACTCAAATGGATTAAAGTCTTAAATGTAAGACTTGAAACCATGAAAGTACTAGAAGAAAATATTGGCAGTAAAGTCTTGGACATTTCTCATAAAAATATTTTGTTCTGGTACATTTCCCTGAACAAGAAAAACAAGAGGAAAAACAAATGGGACCACATCAAACTAAAAAGTTTTTGCACAGCAAAGGCAGCCATCAACAAAATGAAAAGACAACCCACTGAATTGGAGAACATATTTTTCCATGATACATCTGATAAGGGGTTAATATCTAAAATTTATTAAAAATTTATACTATTCAACACCAAAAAAAGCCAAACGTTCTAATTAAAAAATGGACAAAGGGTCTAAATAGACACCTCTCCAAAGAGGACACACAGGTGGCCAATAGACATGAAAACATGCTCAGCAAATCATCAGGGAAATGCAAATTAAAACCACAATGAGATACCACCTCACACCTGTCAGCATAACTCTCATCAATAAATCAACAGACAACAAGTGCTGGTGAGGATGTGGGGAAAAGGGAACCCTTTTGCACTGTTGGTGGGAACGCAGATTGGTACAACCACTGTAAAAAATAGTATGGAGCTTCCTCAAAAAATTAAAAATGGAACTGCCTTTTGACCTAGTGATCCCATTTCTGGGAATATATATGAAGAATCCAAAACATTTAATTCAAAAGAACATAAGCACCCCTATGTTCATTGCAGTGTTATTTACAATGATCAAGACATAGAAGCAGCCCAAGTGTCCATCAGTAGATGAGTGAATAAAAAGATCAGTGGTACATTTATGCATTAAAATACTACTTGGCCATAAAAAAGAAGGGAATCTTGCCTTATTTGACAATGTGGATGGACCTGGAGAGTATTTTAATAAGTGAAATAAGATGATCAGAGAGTGACAAATACTATATGATTTCACTTACTGTGGAATCTAATGAACAAATAAACAAAAATAAAAAAAAATCATAGATACAGAAAACAGAGTGCTGGGGGGGGGGGGACATTTGGGAGCTCGGTAAAAAGGTGAAGGGATTAAGCAGAAAAGAAAAACCCTCACAGACAGAGGAAAATGTATGCTGATTACAAGAGGGGAAGGGGTTGGGGGAACAGCAGGGGTACAGGGATGAGTGAATGGGGACAGGAGGAGACCTGAATTTGGGAGGTGAACATACAATACAATGTATAGATCGTGTATTATAGAATCACACACTTGGAGCCTATGTAATTTTATTAACTAATACCACCCAAAAAGTTCAATAAAAAAAGAACTGCATATATTGTTTTTAATTACACAGTGATGGTCATGTACTGCATCATGGTGCAAACATTTAAAAAGCTGGTCTCTTATGCAACTGTGGAAGTTTACGATTCTGATTATCCCTGAAACAACCCAACTCATTCCAAGGGAACTTATAACATTTGGCTGGTACTTCAGGCTCTTCTGCAAAAGGAGGAGATTATGCATTACTCTATTTTCTCTATATAAATAAATATAATTAATATCAAATGTTTCATAAAACAGTTGGTCTTAGATTAAGCTATATGAATTAGCCTATACTCAATTTTTTTGACCTACAGAAATGGTGATTTCATACAGTTCAGATGAATAAAATGACTTTATTCTTCATCTAGTCCATAATGGCTATATTATGAAACAAAAATTATTAGGTTTGCTCAGTTTTTCCAACATTGTTAACTGATACTGACTTGAGAGAGAGAAAACAATATTTTATCTGAGAGGATGCCTCTCAAGGATGAATGAACCTGTGCCACAAGCCTCGCGATAGCGTAAATAAAACAAGCGGCTTTCGCAGGGAAGAGCAGAATTCCCCATGAGTTCAGAGCAGGCAGCTTCATCCTGCCCCAGACCTTCACAAAAGAATTTCAATCAGATGGAGGTTCAAAGGTTTGAGACTGCAAGCAGGATCTAGTGTCATGATGTGGAAAGGCCTTCTTCAGCAACTTCATGAACCTTTTGTTTTCTCAATATACTGGTCCAAACAACAACTACAAAACCTACAGAAATCTCTGAAATGTAAACAGTAATGAGATTCACAGCTATTAAATAAATTTGAAATTAGGAAAGGAAAATTATTAAATCTAAATTCCTGCAGAAAACAAAACTAGCAGTTTGCGTCTGATGAGATTGCTTCTCCTGTGATGGAGTGCCCATGCTTTAGATTCATTCATTCAGCAGGCAAGAGGCACGGCCATGAGAAGTTTAATCCCCTAGAATAGGCTAGCTCTGAATCTCAGCTTTGATACTTAAGAGTTGTGAGTTTGTGGGTGCCCATCACTTACCCTCTCTGTCCCTGACTTTCCCCGTCCTTACGATAGAAAAAACACCAGCTTCCTTGCGTTGTTGTGAGGGCCCAGGGAAACCACACATTTAAGGCATTTATGAGCGCACTTTCACAAATGCTGTGTCCAGCTAAATGCTGAGTCAAAAAGAGAGTTCTCAACAGAGGAGATGGCAAGGAATCACGGTAAAGAAAAATGATAGAGTCACGTCATTGGGGATTTGTTTTTCTTTCAGTTTAGAAGAACCTTTGAAAACAGAAGAAGAGAGAACAGATGGGGAGGAGGAAACACAAGACAGAGATTTTGCTTTACTTTCATCACATGAATGCAGAAACGGTAACTATTAACCCTGTGTCAATTTAGGGAGTTAACATAGCTCCTTATACTGAAGCCTGTTATGGTGCACAATGGATATAAAATATATGGTGCATTTAATTCACATTTCACCCATCTAAGAATCATGTAAAACACCTTGCTACGGCAGTGTTACTCCACCAAATGAATATTCCAACCTGAAAGAAAATTTTCTTTCTCCATTTAAAGGAAAATTCTAGCTTTTTCTTGAAAACGAGATCAGTATATGCTCCCACATTGTAGACTCAAGTCCCGAGTATGTGAATGAAAGAGCCTGAGGGTAATCACACGTACATTTTATCATACATAATTCTAAACAGCTGCATGTTTGTATTTTTATTCGGATGTTAGGTGTCATATATACAGGGGTTGGGCAAAAGTAGGTTGACAGCTGTGAGTACATGAAACACAGTTTATTCTTTTATTATTATTATTTATTAATTTTTGTAGTATTTCCCATAGAAAAACTGTGAACCCACTTTTGCATTAACCTGTATGCTACTTACCCCATCATACCCCTATGACTATTTTTAAATTTTT